>PVJN01009682.1:0-59957 GCA_004026805.1 Lasiurus borealis | reverse complement strand
TGTACAGAATACAACTTTGGAAATTTGGAAGGAATAAAGAGGAGAAGGATATAGCCAGGAGGGATAAGAGAATGCTTAGGGTTTGCCTAAGAAAGATTAGAAGAAGAAAAGCTAAAAGAAAGTCACTGAAAAAGAACAGAAAATTGCATGCACTTTGAGGAAGCCTGGAATGCAGTATAACAAATAATTCCTGGTGAGCCTCATTTAGTGTTTATCTCAGTAAAACAGGTCAAAACAGGCAGATATCAAAGCCCATTTTTCTGACTTTAATACATGTGTTCCCCTAAAGTCTACATAGTTTCAGATATATTTATTACAACAATCGCCTGTCAGCCACAAGTCTTTAAACATGTATCGATATATATATGCCTAAGAGACCATTGCAACTGAAACCACCAAACAGACGATTTAACAGACTGTGTGGGGCAACCAGGCTAGCATGGTGGTTAGTGAGGCCAACCAAATGACTGAGCAGTGGGCTGCATGGGGTAACCAGGCTGGCAGGGAGAGGAATTATGGGTGACCAGGCTGGCAGAGGAGGGTAGTTAGGGGCAAGGAGGCCAGCGTGGGGTGGTGGTGGGGCGCAGTGAGTGGCGACCAAAGGACTGAACAGCAGGCTGCATGGGGTAACCAGGCTGGTTCAGGAGTGGGTAGTTAGGGGTGACCTGGCTGGCAAGGAGGGCAGTGAGGGGAGACCAGGATGGTAGAGGGGGGCAGTTCGGGGTGACCAGGCTGGCAGGAAGAGGCGGTAAGGGTCAACCAAGACAGCAGAGGTGGAGTTGGGGGTGACCAAGCTGGCAGGTAGATAGTTGGGGGTGAACAGGCTGGCAAGGGGGGCAGTTGGGAGTGACCAGGCTATCAGGGGGCAACAGTTAGGGGTGATCAGGAAGGCAGGCAGGTGAGCAGTTAGGAGCCAGTGGTCCTGGATTGTGAGAAGGATGTCCGACTACCGGTTTAGGTCCAATCCCTGTGTGATCAGGCTTAAACTGGCAGTTAGACATCCTACCAGGGTCTTAGAGTGATAAGGGTGCAAGCTGGGCAGAGGGGACCCCCCACCATGCAGAAATTTCATGCACTGGGCCTCTAGTGATAATATAAGACCTTCAAATGTTAGGTATTAATGAACACAATGACATAGCTTCTTTTATAGGTAAATTCTTTTCTGTCAACTTTAATTGATAGTACCCAATCATTTTTAAACAAAGATTTATGAAAGAGCAGAAGCACCAGTTTAATAAGCCATTTAAAAATCTGGCAGTAACTTGGGAAGAAAGAACTAGGTGTGTGTGTGTGTGTGTGTGTGTGTGTGTGTGTGTGTGTGTGTGGTAAGAGAGAGAGAGAGAGGAGAGAGAAATAGAGGCCTAAGTGCTTAACTCTAAGCACTAAGGCATGCTTAGCTGATTCAGCAATTTCATCTCTTTGTCAATTTAGTCCCAGTATACATTTTTCTTATATATTTTAGTTGGATGTTGTTAATAGGTTACTGTAACAGTATTCATTTATAAATAATTTAATAACATAATAAAGATACCTGGATTTGACCATGTAGCCATTGAGTAAATAATAACAAAGAAAATTATCAGAAATGTAACTTTATTTTCATAACAAAATGAGAGCTTGTTTCTTAGTTTGAATGATGGCTTTATGTAAACACTTCTTCCTTTATATGTTGTGATCCTTAATTTAACTGCTACACTGAAGTAGTTAAAAAAGGAAAAAAACTCAGACAACATCCTTCATGATCGAATACAAATTTAAACTGTTAATTACCTGGTTTAGATAAAGCTCACAGGTAATTATTTAATACTAGAGACCCGATTTACATGAAATTCATGCAGGAGTAGGCCTTCCTTCTCCAGGCTGCCAGCACCAGCTTCCCTGACCCAGGTTTCCCTCACAGCCCCAGAAGGATTTCTGGAAGGACATCCAGCCTAATTATCATGTTTCACTTTTATTACCATAGATTCTTGTTTAACGCTATCTTTACGGAGTTGATTTGTAAATTTTGTTTTTAATTGAGCAGAGCAAACATCCTAAGAACACAGAAAGCAGAGTCTTGCTTCTGGGTCATGTTGGTTTAAAAAGCCTGGCAACCAGCAAGTGCGACAAGCACTGAGTAGCCCACACATTCTAAAACTGATTCACGTCTATGATCACATAAATTGCCTTCAAAACTTTTCATTTCAACTACATGAAGAACAGATATGTGAATGGTAACATTTGAAAGTTGGTACATTATGCACACTAAGTGTCCATGGGTGCTCACTTTGATATTTGTGTTAGGTTTTGGATGTCACCCACTCCCAGCATTCTCTTTATTGATTTTTGTCTTTTTATAAAAGCATTCTCTGAAGTTATAACAAATTTCCTCAAACCTGCTAATGATGTTAGCTGGCCTATAATTAAGTATCAGTGGCTGAGGTAAACAAACAAATAAACAAAAAAATCAAAGCAACACTAAAAATAAAGACAAAAATTCTGCACAATCCAGCATGAAAATGGCATAACAACTAAAATGCTTAAGTTTATGTAAAATGATGGTTCAACAAGAAGGAATTTGATTTCTCTCTGAAATCTGTGAAATTGGAAGTTGAGCTGTCAATATTTTCTAAGAAGTGATTTAAAGTTATATGATGGAAAAAACAGAACTGGTAGAATTTTATTTTGGAGTGGACATATTTTTGGAGTTGTTATATTGCAAAATATTTTACATTATGAAGTTAGGACACAGCTCCTAGGCAAGCACTGAAAGCAATCACTCCAGGCATTTCAGGTGCACTGTTAAATATTGGCTTATCTTTATGATTATCTGAAATTAACCAAAATCCCTGTTGAAAATGAGACCAACTTGGTAATTTGAATTGATGTTAATGCTTTATAAAAAACAAGGCTATATATTATAGCCCTGCACATTGATACCAAGAATTTACCAACGAGACATTTTAAAATTATCCTTCAAGTATGAGTGAAGCTTATATGTATTTCTTATTTATCTATCTAAATTGCAAATAATTGTAAAATATTAGTGTTCAGAAAGTGATACATTCATTTGCAAGATAATAGTGCAGGCTTTGGCATCCATTTCTAAGTCTGAATTAATTTTGCAGCTATGTCTTTAAGAGATACTCTACTACCCAAACAGAATTATCTCCAACCATTCCTCCCTGTGGTCTTGAAGAACTGCTTGTTAATGAATTAGATTGTTTCCATCCACCATTATTTTGTTCCTAAAAAGCTTTTCCTATTGTTGCATCGGAATCCACAAACCCTCTATCAGCATCACATAGCTTTCAGATACTATAAATACAGTATAATAAGCCAACTACTTTTTTAAAACTTTATTCCAAAATTTATCAATAATTTTATTGGATCATAACATTAAAATTCAGGGAACATTCTTAGAATTTGAGCAATATATGTGCATTTTAGGGAACATGCTCTAGAGAGGCCTTCCATCCCATTTATTCAATATGTTCCTCTTCTTTCCATGCCTAAAGTACATGTGTTATGTTATGTTATTAAAAATGTATAAATAAAATTAGACATTGGAACTGACACTTGAGATGGAAACACAGATGAGGAAGCTTGTTATTACATGGTGACAAATATACCTTATAAGTCACTAAGGTGCTAAGTACTTTAGGTTTTTGTTATGTATGTGTGTGTGTTTTTTTTAATATTTAGAGATGTATTAGAAGATTCTATACAGTCATCATGGGAAACTCACCTATAAAATTAAAATGTCTAAATGGCGCCTAGAGCTATAATTATGTTAAAATGTTTTTGTCATATGAATAAAAAATACTTATGGGTAAAATTTAGATTTCAAACTTATAAAGGCATTTAAAAGTACCTTTGTGAGGAATAATTATAATTGTTAATTCTTACTAGTGCATCAAGTTCCCCTATTCTTATGTCTTTTCATATTTATCCCAGATTCATTCCTGATCATAAGATAATACTAGAGACAAACATTTCTGTGGATTTTTATTATGCTACCTCAAATAATTTAAGGCTATCTGGAGTACGAGTAAGAAGGAAGCTTCCTCCCGACCCTCCACTAAAAAAAGAAAGATCAGAATTAAAAATGTAGAAGATATTTGTCACTTTGCTCATTTCCTTATATTAAAGGTGTACTTTGAGAGGTCTATTACTTCAAATGAACGAGTCATAAAAATATACTAACTTGAGCCTAGCCAGTGTTGCTCAGTGGTTGAGTGGCAACCCATGAACCAAGAGGTCACTGGTTTGATTTCTGGTAAAGGTATATGTCTGGGTTGAGTGTTCAATCCCCAATTGGGGGCATACAGGAGTCAGCAGATCAATAATGTTTCTCTCTCATCTATATTCCTATTTTTCTATCTCGCTCCCTTCGTTTCTTTCTAAAAGTCAATAAAAACAATATATATAAATTTATATATACTTGATGAATCCACACATGTATTTTGGGGGAGAATTACAGAGTCAGGGCAAATCACAATACTATTAAATTCATGATTAAAATTAGTAAGTATGTTTTGGATTAATAATAACTTGGAAAATATTATTAAACTGTTAGCTATCTATCTATCTATATAAAGAGCCAGGGGCCATTACATCTGAAACAAACAAACAGATGACTGAACAGGCTAAGTGGGGAGACAAGGCTGGCAGAGGGTGAGGGACAACCAAATGACTGACCAAGCAGGCTATGTGGGGCAATCAGGCCGGCAAGAGGGTTAGTGAGGAATGACCAAAAGACTGAACACCAGGCTGCATGAGGTGACCAGGCCAGGAGGGGTGTTAGTGAGGAATGACCAAATGAATCAGCAGCAGGGTGTGTGGAATGACCAGGTCAGCAGGGGAGAAGTTGGGGGCAACCAGGCCAGCAGTGGGGGGTTAGTTA
The DNA here is from genome assembly GCA_004026805.1 of Lasiurus borealis. Classification (NCBI taxonomy): domain Eukaryota; kingdom Metazoa; phylum Chordata; class Mammalia; order Chiroptera; family Vespertilionidae; genus Lasiurus; species Lasiurus borealis. Next base: position 55,072 of record PVJN01009682.1, on the reverse strand, counting down.
GGGGCAATCAGATCAGCAGGTAGAGGCAGTTAGAGGTGATCTGGTTGGCAGGGAGGCAGTTAGGGGCAATGAGGCAGGCAGGCAGGCAGGTGAGCAATTAGGAGCCAGAAGTCCTGGATTGTGAGAGGGATGTCGGACTGCTGGACATCACCCGAAAGGTCCCATATTGGAGAAGGTGCATGCTGGGCTGAGGGGACCTCCCTTGTGCACAATTTTGTGTACCGGGCCTCTAGTATATATATATATATATATATATATATATATATATATATATATATATATATATATATATATAAAGAGGTAATATGCAAATTGTCTGCGACACAGTAACATCACAACCGCTCAGGAGGAAGCTGTGTGTGCAGGTAGGTGGGAAGGGAAGTGTTCTTGGTAACTTGGGTAATAAGAATCCAAGAAGATGATCTAGGGTTTTTCACCTGATTCCTGGAGGGAAAAATGAAGGTCTGCTGCAGAAGAAGATAATAAATGTCATATCCTGCTCTAACTGGTTAGCCTCAGTGGATAGAGCCTCAGCTTGCAGACTATAGGGGCCGGGTTCAATTCTGATCAAGGGCATGAACATGGGTTGTAGGTTCCTTCCTGGCCAGGGCCCAGGTCAGAGATCATGCAGGAGGCAACTAATCAAAGTGTATCTCTCACATTGATGTTACTCTTTGTCTTTCCCTCTCTCTCCCATGCTCTCTAAAAATCACTGGAAACATAAAAAAAAAAGAAAGAAAAAAAAAAAGAAATGTCATATCATATGAAAGAAACATCTTGAAAATGCCTAAAAAAAGTTTTTATCTTTTTGTGGTGAAGGAACTGGAGTCCATGTTGGTGGCTGCTGTGTCCCGCACTGGCAGCAGCACCTTCCCCTGATCATCCCAGCCGCCTCTGCAGAGGGAGGCCAGACTGCGGCTTAAGCCTGCTACCCAAAGTAAGCAGACCTAAGCCATCAGTAGGACATCCATTGAGGGCTCCCAGATTGGAAAGGGTGCAGGTTGAACTAAGGGACATTCCTCCCATGCATGAATTTAATGCATTGGCCTCCATTGTACAATAAATCATAAAATAAAAACTGTCTAGAGCCATGGCCAAGTGGCTCACTTTTTTGGAGCATCATCCAGTACCCCAAAAGGTTGCAGGTTTGATTCCCAATCAGTGCACCTGAAACTCAGCATGCTCTCAGATTGGAGGTATGCAGCTGAAAACCTCCAACCCCATTAACTGGTGGACTGTGTATGGGAGGCGAATGATTGATATTTTCCTCTCTCCCTCCCTCCCTCTCTAAAAATCAAATATATCTTCAGGTGAGGATTAAAAAAAATGGCCACAAGTTATATTTCCAAATGTCACTTAATAAAAAAAATATCAAGTGAAGTTTGGAGTAGTTTAGACTATTGAACAGGCTTAGAATTACCACTCTAATGAATTAATGTGCAGTGTACTCTTATTGTTATTTCCATGGCCTGCATAAGATGGTCATAGATTAAAATACATGCTCATAGGAAATAAGTTCTTACTATCTTTCCAAACTAGAGGCCTAGTTCACAAAAGTCATGCACCGGGAAGGGTCTTCTCCCTCAGCCTGGACTGTGCCCTCTCACAGTCTGGGACCACTTGCTCCTTACTACCCACCTGCAGCAGAGGTGGGAGAGGCTCTTAACCCTGAGGCTTTGCTTGCCAGCTGTGAGCCTGGCTTCTGACTGAGTGATGCTCCTTCTATGAGAGTGCACTAATATCAGGGGGCAGCTCCTGCATTGACTGTCTGCCCCCTGGTGGTCAGTGTGTGTCATAGCAACCTGTCATTCTGCAGTTGTTCCACTATTTGGTTGATTTGCATATTAGGGTTTTATTATATACGATTCTTTGAAAACTATATTCATTTAAGTCAGTATCTTTTCAGATTGCTGCTTTCTCATGTTAATGCATATGAATTGACAGTTAATTTGTAGATTATTAAGAATTTTCTACTTCAATGCTAAGCCAAATTTTATATATTTCTCCCACACCCCCTTTTCATAAAGTTGTTATCCATTTTCATCCTCTAGCCTTCTGATTAATATAGTGCAGTTGGCTTTCCAAAGCACAGCCAAGGGAGAGATGGATTAATATGTCAGCTAAAATCGACAACTGGATGTCTAGTATTAGTTTGGTGTAATTCCATGGGGTTTCAGGATTTCTAAGTGAATACTTTGAGTCAGAAAAAAAAAACATCTTAGTAAAGGTATAGCACTGCCTTGTATTTCAAAGATTCTTGCATAGTGATAAAATGCTTATGTTAAAGGCTAAAAACATTCAATATTATCCAAATGTGTTATTTAGATCTTTTAAAACCTAATATTATAGAATGAATATGTTAAATTCCTATACTTGCTCATTTTCCTGTATGGAAGGAGACAGGGGAAGAAACACTTTGCAAATACACAGACCAATATAAAATGCCTGACACATAGGATTATGAATCTCAGTGGGCTACCAGTCTTTAAGCAGCCCCGGAGAACTCTTGCTGCATTTCCCTCATAATTAGCACTGTGGGGAAAGAATTGAAAATAAAACATATCAGTAGTCCTTGAACAAAAGAATCATAAGTAGAAACTCAGAACTTATCTATTTATGTGATACGGAGGCTGATGTTTCCTTTTCTACAGTTCACTTACCTGAAAAATTAGATTGAGAAAGTGTACGGCAAAAGATAATTCTGAGAGCAAATTAATTGGTGATGGTACAAAATCAGAGAAGTCACATATATAATTAATAGAAATTGTTAAAAAATACATAATGATCAGAAAATATACCTGCAAAGGTCAGTGAATGTGAATAGAATTCTTTTATAGAAGCTACTACCAGTGACCAGAAAGAATATTCTACAGAGCAAAACATGGTTACCCTTTGTGATGACACAGTAGACTAAACTCAAGGGAAAATGCATTCCTGTGCTCCAGCTCTCATTCAAAAGAGGTGACAACACTACCTGCAGGCTCTGAGGTTAAGGTACCATATATATGGTTTTAAAAATCATTCCCATCCAGATTTTTCAAAGAGTACATTTAAAGAAATCTACTAACAGCAATGACATTCAAAATTGTTCCTACGGAGATATATAATTATTTGCACAAATGTGGTGGAGGCAACTAGCACAAAGGAAAATGAAGGGTTTAAACAGCCCTGGTAGTTTACTACCTCAATTGTATGTTATTTCTATCATCAGATGGTCAACATATTCACAGAGAACATGGATTAACAGTTGGTTGTGACAAAATTGTAGATTGACCCTTCTAGCTTGCTTCTAATTTGCCTCCTAAGATAAAGATGAAGAAAATAACTGTAAGAAATAATTATGACTAGGGAAAATTATTCTCAAGTTGAAGCATAAATATTCTTTTACCGAAATAAGCATTATTTTCTCCAAATTAGTTGCCCTGTAACTTTTCTTTATAACCTTTTTTTTTTTTTTTATTTCCCTTCTCAGGGGAAAGAAAAAGAAAAAAAAAAAACTTGTTTCCATGCTAGAGGTTAAAAATGGCCCTTGGATTTCAATGATTCATAGCAAAAAGTTGTTCTAAAACTGCCTTATTTTTTAAAAACATTATACCCCAAAAAGAAGATTGTTCAAGTCTTTGTGGACATTTTTATGTGTTTATTTATTTGTTTTTAATATTTTCACTTATTTTAGAGAGAAAGGAAACGAGAGGGAGAGAAAGAGAAACATCATTCAGTCATCTCCTATATCCCCTCTGACTAGGGATTGAACCCAGAACCTGGGTATCTGACCTGACTGGGACCCTTCAGTGCATGGGATGCTCCAACCAACCCAGCCACCTTGGCTAGGGTGCTTTTATGAATATTTTAAACATTGTATTTGAGAATAATAATTCTGAGCTATGTCTACCTTTCTTTTTCAAACAACACAAAGAATTTCAATAAAATCAACCTGATAAATATACTATTTTAACTGTTTTTGTAATTCATCTTTAGTAAAGATAAACTTTATTCATTTAAATATACATTAATACATTCAACAAAAAATGATTAAGCAACTAATTTGAGTCAGGTATTTGCCCAGCACAGGAAATAGAGATGAACTTATTAAACTTGCCCCTCCTAAGGTATCTTACATTCCTGCTGGGGAAAAAGATGTGTACCAGTAGACACAATAGTGCATGAACACAGATGAAATTATACACAATGCCATGGAGCTAGGAAAGGGTAAATAGTATATGCAGAGGCTGCTGTGGCCAGAGAGGTGCACAATAGTGTTTCTCCAGAAGGGTCTGCCTGTGGAGCATCCCGACTCTGGGAGTTCCTCTCCCTATTTAAAAGAAAGGCTATTTTCTCTTCCTGAGGAGTGGCAAATAGCAGCATAAGTAGAAATTAAAAGTGGCTGTCCATCCAAAGATACAACTGGTCAGAGACATAAATATAATTTTAAAAAGCATACATACAACAAAAAATAAATAAACAAACAACCCAGCAGAATGCCACAGAGCCCTGCAAATGGTAACAGCCTTCATAATCCAATGTAAAGAAATTGACATTTTGCAATTCTTTATAATGAAAGCGTAATAGTCAAATAAACCAAATGGCAGAACAACTGAACAACTAATTAAAGCATAATATGTTAATGATATGCTAAGGCTGCTCAGCCACTCAATATGATGTGTGCTGACCACCAAGGGGCAGACAGTCAACTCGTTGATCAGTTTCTATGATGTGCATTGACCACCAGGGGGTAGATGCTCCAACTAGTAAGTTAGCTTGCTGCTGGGGTCCAGGCCAATTGGGACTGAGTGAGATGGGCCAGACATACCCAGGAGCCCTCATGCAGTCCCTCCCAGCCTAACTGTGCACCTGTAGGGTCCCTCAGCCTGGCATGTGCTCTCTCACAATCCAGAACCCTTGGGGGATGTTGGAGATCCAGTTTCACAGGACACTCCCCTTGGGAGGGCACCAGGCACAGAGATCATGGCTGGCAAATGATGCTGTGGCAGCTTCTCCTGATTGGGACTGACGGGGCGCAAGCCCACAGCAGGCACAGCGGGGCTGGGATGAGCGGGAGCGGCAGGTAGGAGCTGCAGGTGTCATTGCACTGCAGGTTTTGGCCTGATCCCTGCAGGCCACCCAGAGGGACTCTACCTGTGCACGAATTCATGCACTGGGCTTCTAGTATTTTAAAGTTACTCCTCTTATATGCAATGAATGTAACTCTCCATTTAACCCCTCAGCAATAGCAATGCAGAAACTGGGAACAATCTTTAACTAGCATTAAGAACTCAATACAAAAATCAGATTATTCTTTGTTTAGATAGAATTAAAAAAGAAAGAAGGAAAAGAAATACTCTAAATAAAATCAGGTCAAAGGCAATTTCATTAGTCACACAAAGGACTTCTAAGATGAATTGAGGAGGAACTGGAAGATAATATGAGAACCCTGCTATTTAATATTTATGGTTTGCTATATATAATATTTGAATAAGAAATTGATATACGCAAAGTATATTTCATAGTATGTGTTCAATTAGCTATTCCCTTTTTAAAACTTATTTTCATTAATTAGCAAATTTTTATTCATCTCTCTCTCTCTCTTTCTCTCTCTCTCTCTCTCTGTCTCTCTCTCTCTCTCTCTCTCTCTCTCTCTCTCTCTCTCTCTCTATATATATATATATATATATATATGAGCCTTTATAGCAGAATGACCAAATGACCAGAATGATGACTGTTCGCCATAATGTATACTGACAATTCTAATCACCTGATCAAGGCCCATCAGTCAACCTTCCGGTTCCTCCTTTGAACCAGCAGGTGCTAATTGCCCAATGGAAAATGGGGAACTGGGAGTAGATGGTAGCAGACATGGGTGGCGCCAGACCACAGTGGATGCAGGCAGGGAGCGGTGCTGGCTGACAGCACCCAGGAGAAGGCCAGCCAACCTCCTGGTCCCTGAAGGTTTCTGAAAAACCTCTTTCTGGGGAGGCTTTTCTTATCCCCCCAGCAGCATACAATTCAAAGGTCCTAACTGAAGAGCCACCCAATTTCTCCCTGTACCCAGTTGGATTGAGTCTGGCATGACAGGCATGAACACTCTGAGATGCCTGCAGGCGGGAAGCTGGTGGGGCTGGGCATAGATGCAGGAGCCTTGGAACTGGACCACCCGGCATCCAACACGCTCTCAGCCTGAAGGCATCCAGCTGCAGACCTCTGACCCCATTAACTGGATCAGTGTTGGGGTGGAAAGTGACCCGGGAGGGTGAGGAAATGAAACTTGGGGCGACTACCACAGGTGCAGTCCCCGTGACCTTCCCCTCCCAGGAGAATGCAGTGTTCCCAAACCTCCCACTCATGGAGAGATAAATCTGGATTGGCAAAGAGGCAGGCCCCCAAGGAGCTTCAGCTGGGGGACAAGAGGAGTTACTCACTTCTGACACCTCCACCCTTTGCTTTAAGGCTGCATTCTCCTTCCCTAATATATGTTGCTTGAAGTACACAATGGTTTATGTTTAGACATGCGATAAATGTGGAGAACGCAAAGCTTTGTGCTTTAAACAAGAGTTGAGAGTCTTTGAGGGTTCTTCTCTCTCTCTCTCTCTCTCTCTCTCTCTCTTATTCTCTCTCTCTTTCACACACAGACACACACACACACACACACACACACACACACACACACACACACACACTCTTCCCTGGCCTGGTGAATCTTCATGCAGAAAATTAACCCTAGCTCCTCAGAACCTACCCTCACTGGAGTGGCCTCTGTTTTGTTTTGTTTTTGTTTTTTTCTCTCACAAGGTTTTTTTGTTTTTGTTTTTGTTTTTCCCTAACTTCTAAACTGACAGTTGGACATCCCCTGAGGGGTTCTGGATTACAAGAGGGTGTAGCACTGACTGAGGGACCCACTCTCAGGCACAAATTTTGTGTACCAGGCCTCTAGAATGGATAGAAAGCTGAACACAGTGAACCCTAGTTTTTGGTGTTCTAAATGGGAAAATACAAATATCCAAGGGAATACATTTGTAGCAGTCTTAACTGTAATAAACTGGAAACAGCCTAAATACCTACAAGACCAGAAGCAATGTATGGACATCTATGCAGGCATTAAAGTTTTAAGGTATAGGGCTTAAGATAAGATATAAATGTATAATGTAGGTCTAACTATTCTGATGTATAAAGAACCTAAATTAAATAAGATCAAACTGCATATTTAATTTTTTTTCTTTAAAAAAATCCAGCTGGCTTTCTTTATAGATGAGAATGTGTATAGAAAAAACAACCCTGAGAGAAGGTACATCAAGTTATTTAAAAGCATATTTCTAAATTAAGGAACTGAGGTCAATTAATTGTTTTCTACTTTTCTACATATCTTTATTATATAAAACTTTAATGTTTACATTCTTCCTGAATAAATATGTTATTTTTTTAAAGTTTAAAAGCTATTTACCAATAAACAAATAAAATAAATGCACTATCCAAAATGAATCGAATAGATGCGAAGAACCTCCTAAAGAATGTTGCTTAACCGTGGTTATCCCTGTCTCCTGTGCTATTTCTCACACTCCATAAAGATAAGCCACATAGAGTGTGAGAGTGCAAACAAGAGAGTAGCCAACTTGGAACAGTTAGCTGGTAGATGAAGTGGAACAGGGCAGAGAGGGGTCAGGGAATCCGAGATGAACTCTCAGAGGAGAAAACTTTCTAAGAAGGGAATTAGAGTCTGGGTTGAGCTCAGCAAGCAGGGAAAGTTGGAAAACACATTCCAAGCTGATTAAATAGTACTAAAAAGAGCATGGAGGTGTGAAACTTCATGATGTGTTCAGAGAACAGTGAACAATATAACTGCATAATAGGGTGGGTGGAGAGCATAATGAAAAACAAGTCAGGAAAAGCATAGTAGATTAGGATCAGATTGTAAATGTGTGAAGGGTCCCAGGTGCCATGTTATAGACTTGGAAAGGTTTTAAGCAAGGCAGGCACTATCAGACTTATATTTGTGAAGGTTATATTATTGGCAAGCAGGAAAAAAAAAACATACCACTAGAGCAGGAAATGTTCCTAGATTTTAAAACATTTTTATTGCAACATGAAGAGGCCTTTTTGGAGGAGATGTTCAGTAAAAGATGGAGGCAATATGTCTCAGGCTTGGATGGAAATGCTTTTAAACATATGTTTTATCATTAATATCATGCAGCATATGCTCAAATCCTATATACAGCACATTCTTGGCTTATCACCAAAAATATTTATTAAGAATCCACCTGCATATAAAATTATAGCAGATTCTAAATCCCTTGCAAATGTCATATATATGTTTTAATTTGTGTGCTGCATAATTCGCATAAAGCATTATTACTTCTCTGAGACCTCCTCCAATAAGTCTTGTCTCTTAAGAATATCACATATATTAAACTCCATTGTACATTCACAAAATAGTTTATTTTTAAGATTTTTCTATGCAATTCAATTCAATAAGAATGCGTGTTGTGGAGGCAGAGGTGAAAAGATCTATAGAAAATAGAGAATACATTTTTTAGTTAATGGAAAGTTATAATGTAAGTGAAGAGAAGGTGTGGAGGTAAGAACCTTATATAAGATAAATGATTGGTTCCTAAGGCAATATTTAAGCATGTGTGTGACAATGAAGCACATACTGGGAAAATACAGAAGAACTCTTGGTTAGAAAAAGATCTCCATGAGGTGGTTAGGGATAGAGGTGAGTTCATTTAGTGCTTTCACTGATGAAATAAATCTCAAAGTGTGAACAATTCTAGAAAGCAGGAAATATATAGAACAGTCTTTCAAATGCTACCAAGACTTGCAGCTCAATGTGAGCTTGTAGAATATTTAACTTTAGAATTGAACACTTGTTACAGTTTAGAAATAGAAATTTACTTTTGAACCCTATGTGGTTTAGCTTACATTTAATTCATTTCTTACATTTAAAATATAACAGAATTTGAAATAAGTTGGGTTTGTTTCACTTGTATTTTCATTTATCCACATGTCTTCAAGATTATTTTTCAAATTATCTTTTCATATAGTCATGGCAGAATGAAAGCCAGAATAATGGTAGAGGTGAGCCATACAAAATACAGAGGTAGACAGAAACATTCTCCCTAATTGGACTCTTCTGCTTATTGACACATCTCCTCTTTCACCTACTTTACTGAGTGCTCCTCACTTAGTTGATCTGCTATTTATGATTAATGTACAATACTATACATATGTTTAAAAAGTACACAGTTATGGTCCCAAAATACGCCTGTGCCTGCAAGGTTCCTGCAGGTTAATATCTTCTGCTAGGGAAAATGGCCTCATTTGCATTGACTTTCAATGAGCTCCTGCAGGCAAACACTGGAAGCCAATCATGTGCAGATACCTGCCCTTGGGCATAGGTGTGCTATCAGACAATCTGTATACTCTATCTATAGTGTTTAATCTAATGTGCTTTATAAAACATAAAGTATGACCCATTGATCCAATAGACTGCACATCTTTATAGAAACTGATTTGCATTTAAAATGGGTAGGGCATGTTCAGTAATGAAATAAAGTTGATGATGGAAAAGTGCTTGGTCTCTAAGGAAAGAAAAGTAATATGTAATAGAATATGATGGAGTTATAAATATAGAAACAATGATGTAAAGAAAAATTGAAAGATAGTTGTAATGTCAGTAATACAGGGAATTTAGAGAAGCACAGCAATGTTTGATATACGAAGGTATACATTATCATTGTCTCCCAATAACAGGAAATGTAAGTATTGCTTTGCATCACATTGTTTCCCATAAATGTTTTGAAAATTTCCTCAGCCAAGTCACAACAAATGTATTAGGTATACATTTATTCCACAATATTTATTTAATGTTTACTATGTGGTAAACTCAGGGAGGTGCATTCCTGGTATAAAAATAAGTAATAAACCTATCAGGGAGATGTAATAAATAAAAATAAAATATCCACAGTACAATGTAACTGGCTTCTATATTACAGACTTATTTTATTTTTGGTAGTTCATTGGATAAGCTAATTATTTATTTGTCATCTCTCTCTCTCTCTCTCTCTCTCTCTCTCTCTCTCTCTCTCTCTCTCTCTCCTGTCTCTCTCTCTCTCACCTCCCCTCTTCTTTATGAATATTCTTTCCTAAGCAATCTCAAACAATCCCTTGAATTTTAAGTACCATCAATACATTGGTGACTCACAACCTCCAAGTACACTGTATCCAACCATCTACCTGATATTTCCACCTCAAGCCTAATAGCCATCTCAAGAATATCGAGTATCTTGGCTAAAACATAACTCTTGATATATGACCCCTCCACATACAACCTTCTCCCACCATAGTCAAACACATTAATCCAGTTGTCTGGGCCAAATATGTATCTTTTGCTGTTATCATTTCTTTATATGATCAATATACCAGCAAGTACTGTAGCCTCTAATTTTTAAATTCATCCTACATTTTATTAGTATCCATTAACATTCACTATTCTCACTTTAGTGTAAGTCTCCATCATCTTTCATGTACCTCCTTCAATAATCTCCCAACTGGACTCCTGGATTTCCATTCTTGTTTTCATTACTGTTTCTCTAAGTTGAAAAATGTGCTTGGAAAACTGTGACCATCTAATAAGCATTGTGGAGTGCATACATGAAAGAAGAGTTGGTACATGAGTTTTACCATGAAGGACAAATAAAACTATTGCTTGGTAAAGAGCTCTCCAGAAGTGGATGACAAGTATAAGCTTGGAAGTGTAAAGATCATGAGGCATTCACAAATGGTTAATAGTTCTCTGTGGGTACAGCAGTCCTGAAATCATCATAAAGTCTTTCATAATTGTGTAAATTTCATTCACACATTGACTTTGAACCAAATAAAAAGAAGCAAATGAATATATTTAAAACTTGTGATCCTTTATAATGCTCCATTCATTTTGTCAATCTGTAAAATAAATGTTACTGAAGAACAAGGAAAATACTTCCATCAAACCATTAATGAAGTACACTTCATAATTTGTCTCTAAATGTCATTGAGAGTATCATGATGCATATGTAAAGGTGAGACTGAAATGCCCGGGTAATCCTTGTGCCAACAAATGCAAGTTTGGCCAGGGACACTCCTATTTAAGAGTCGTCACATTCTGTGGCTTAGTCTCTTCATCTCTCTGGCTGCATGAATCCGTACCTCAAACAGAGCCACCTGATGTTGTCTTGTTCCATGCCAGGTGAATCTGTCTACTGCTGTCAAAATCGGGACTGTATATAGCTGTTATCACATGTTAACATTCCTCTGTCCATCAACTTGAATTACTTCCTAGCAACTCCTCTGGCCTCAATTACTTAAAACTCTACAGTCATCCAATCTTAATAATACTTTATTAATGGCATCATAAATGGGATTCAGAGCTCAGAATGCCTAGTTTCTCACTTGTGAATTATTCATCGTCCTCCCTGTTTCCGTATATGGCTTATGAATGAATTTGATTTAGAAGTTTGAAAAAAAAAGGACAGGATCTGGAATGTTATTTTTGGAGTCACATTTAAGTAACAGCCTTCAAGGGCTGAAGCCACTATGTGGAGTCCTATTCACAAAGTTTTAACAACATTAGCAATGTTAAAATTAATATGCCAGGCTGTATCCTAAGGAAGAAATGATTCCTAGAGTACCTAGATATTTAGAAAAATATTAACTTTGAGAATTGTAAACTATGTCATAACCAATAACTTACCTTCCTCATTCGCCGATATATTTTTAACAACTAGCTTCTTAAAGGAAGTTATTATTGATTTTAGAGAGAGGAGGGAGTAAAAAAGAAGGAAAAAAGACAAACATCAAGGAGAGAGAAACACCAATATGCTTCCTCCTTCATTCACCCTACTGAGGGCAGTCAAACCTGCAACCCAGGCCTGTGCCCTGACTGGAACTGAATCAGCACCCTCTCAGTTCATTGGATTACATCCAACTAACTGAGTCACAATAGCCAAGGCATTAAAAGGAGTTTCTCAGTTCTCCCCATTAGGCAGTCACTCTTTGAAAACAGGGCCTCTGTCTAAAATAAAGTTTAGACAATTCAGCACTGTTCAAGATAACTCTTTGTGATGATGAAAATGTTTTCTGCTGTCAAATTCTGTGTTGTCCACTAGACTTGTGTGGCCAGTGAGGATATAAAATGTATATAGCTAGTACAAATTAAAAACTAAATTTTTAATCTTTAAAAATGTTATATATAAATGGTCACATATGACTGGTAGTCAGTATATTAGATAGCACAGATCTACAGTATTCAGATTAATATAATATTTTATCTTTTAGTGTACATCATACTCTCTCTATATATATGTTATCATTAAATAAGAGCATTATCTAAAACATTCACAAACATAAAACAGAATTGAGACCTTTTAGAAATGATTATGCCTACTTAGGGTCAACATATCTGGATAAGATTTTTAAATTTTCCCAAAGGTTTTGCTTAAATTTCATTGATATCCACTATTGAAATGGAAATCATAAATCTTTAAGTTAGTATAAAATAAAGTCATTCATGAAATCATTAAACTTTAAAAAAACTCCTACATTAAAAAGTATTTGAGCTAAACAACATGTGCTTAATATCTCCTCTCTTCATTGTTTGTGTGAAGAAGATGGCAGGGAGGACTGCCTATAATTTGCCTTGACATAAAAAGAACATTATCACAGACACATGAGTGGTGATGTCTTCCTACTTCCTTCTATTAATTCATGCATGTTCAGATAAAGAGAAAGAGGAAGGACTGTTTTCTAGCCATTCTCCAGTTTTCATTAAGCTGGGAATGAAGACAGTACATTTATTAAGTTGTTAGAGGTTTTCTCATAGTGTCTATTACAGCTGTATAAACTGGCCCCTACCGTCTGCCCATTGACAAGTTCATTTTAAACAACAGTTCTGACCTATTTTCCCTGAGATCTCTCTGTCCTTTGTGTAAAATTCCAGCTTATTTTCTACTTTCACCCTGAGTCACAAAGAATTTTTATTGGAAATCTAAGTAAAACCCAAAGTGTCCATGAACAGCTTTGAATGGCGGCCACTTTGTGTAAAAAGAAAAAAAAATCAAGACTTCCCAGGATCACACTGGAGAACTTTTTATTGTTTCACATCTGGGGCAAGGGTTACTTTAGTGAATTTCATCTTTATGGGAAAGAAGAAGAAGATTTAAACTATGTGCAGACAATCGATGGCAGGATATTTAGTGGATTTATGCTTAACCAGATATTTAATAGTTACACAACACAGACTAAAATATGGGCCAGTTAGATCACTACCCTTTTTAAATAAATAGAACTTTGACTTTTGTTCTATTAACTAAGAATAAAAAGTCAGCACTAACTTCCAAATACAGTGGTTTTATTTATTTTTTAATTATTGTTTTTTTTAAGTTTTATTTATATACACAGAAATTGTTGCACTAAGAACAGTAATATCTGAATGAATGTGGGTCAATGAAACAAATAATTCTCCATATTTTATTCTGGTTGTCAAATTTATAATTTCAAATGCCTCAATATCTGAACCCCGAAACTTCAACCCTGACTTTTTCTCTAAGCTCTATTCTAAAATTTCACTGGACTATGGGTCCCATAAAGAACCATCTTTAGTTAAGGCCCCATTGGAATGCTCATGGTCAGCAATTAGTACATATAAGATCTGGTGATTACATTTTTAATAGCCTTCTGACAATTGACAACTAAAACAATCAACTTCTTATGCCAAAATGCTTCTCTTCCATTTTAATTTTTGTTAGTGATTCACTTCCTTTCAGTCACCTGTGTTAACAGTCTTGAAGTTATCTTTAATTCGATGACTATCTTCTTTCCCCTTTGCCAGAAAGATGTCGCATTCTGTTGATCTTAAAAAAAAAATTGAGTCATGTCTTCCATTTATCATATCATCTCATTCCCTCTGACAAAATTCTATTTTAGGCCTTCATTAGTGCAATGGTCTAAATTGTGCCCCCACAGTCAATTCATATGTTGAAATCCTAACCTGCAATGGGAATATGGCCTATTTAAGGAGGTAAAGAAAGTTAAACAAGGTCATCAGTATTGGTCTTGATTGAAGAAGGAACATGGAATACACTTTAGCTTGCATGCTCTCTCAGAGAAAAAAAAAGAAGTCTGTGGACTGAAGGGTCCCAGGTTTGATTATGGTCAAGGGCATGTACCTAGTGGCAGGCACACCCTCAGTAGGAGGTGTGCAAGAGGCAGCTGATGGATATTTCTCTCACATAGATGTTTCTGACTATCTATTCTTCTCCCTTCTTCTCTAAAAAAATCAATATATATATATATATATATATATATATATATATATATATATGTTAAAAAAAAAAAAAGACGGCAGCAGCCTGCAAACCAGGAAGAGAGTCCTCACTGACCATACTTTCAGTCTGACCTCAGATTTCCAGTTTCCAGAATTGTGAGAAGATAAATGTCTATTTTAAAATATGTTCTTTGTTTTTAAGTTTCCTAAAGTTAAAGCTTAAATTATTTTCTAATATATGTATTTAATGCTATAAATTTCCAACTAAGCATGGCTTTGCTGTATCCCACTAATTTTGTTGTGTTCTAATTTTTATTTGTTTTAAAATACTTTTGATTTCTCTTGACATTTTTTAACCCATATGTTATTTAGAAGTATGTTGTTCAATCTTCATGCATTTTGGAATTTTCCAGTTATCTTTCTGTTGTTGGTTTCTAGTTCATACCCTTGTGGTACTAAAGCAATTATTTCTATTTTTTAACATTTGTTTAATTCTATTTAATGAACCACAGTGCAATCTATCTTAATGAAAGTCCCATGTGAACTTCATAAGAAAGTGCATTCTGCTATCGTTGAATGAAGTATTCTATAGATGCCCATTATATTCAGTTGACTGATGGTGCGGTTGAGTTCAACTAGGTCCTTATTGATTTTCTTCCTGTTGGATCAATCTATTATTGATAGAGGAGTGTTGAAGTCTCCAACTATAAGAGTAGGTTCATTTTTTTCTTATTTCAGTTTTATCATGTTTTGCTTTACTTATTTTGCTGCTTTTTTGTTAGATGCATGCAAGTTAAGGACTATCATGACATTTTGGTGAATTCACATTTGTAATGCCTCTCCTTATCCTTGGTAACTTTGTTTGCTTTACAGTCTGCTCAGTCTGAAATTAATATAGCTACTCCTGCTCTCTTTTGATTAGTATATCTAACTATATCTTTTTCATTTTTTGCTCTTTAAATTTATTTTATTGTTTACGCTATTATAGATATATCCATTTTCTCCCTTCACTCAGCCCATCTTCTTTTCCTTCTGGCCATCACAACATTATTGTATCTATCTTTGGCTTATGCATATACAGTGGTACCTCGAGATACGGGAATAGAACCATGAACTTCTGGTTCATAGGTTGATGCTCAACCACTGAGCAACACTGATTGGGCAAAAGTTTCTTCTTTTTTATGTAGTATTCCACTATGTAAATGTAACACAGCTCCTCTACTTGGGCTGTTTCTTGGCTATTGTAAATAACACTGCTGTGAATATAGGGGTGCATAGTCTTTCTAATTGTTTTGGGATTGTTGCTCTTGGTCTTTGTTCCTTATTTTGTCTTCTTTTTTATTTCTGCCTTTCATAGTTTTGATTAATCATTTTATATTATTCCATTATCTTTCCTTTTTAGCATATTAGTTATAAAGTTTATCTATAAACAAAGTGGGAGTTAGGAGTCAACCCTTTCACAGTAGTAAGTTTATGTATAACCTTTTACTTCCTCCCCACAGTTAGTTGTCCCTAAATATCTGTGAAAGATTGGTTTCAGGAACTTCTGAGGATACTCAAATCCACAAATGCTCAAATCCCCTGTATAAAATGGCATAGATGAATATATAGAGTTGTCTCTCCAAATCTGCAGACTCCTAACAAGGATTGAAAACAACTGTACAGGTACACTTTTTCAGAAAAAGTCTGCATATAAGTGTACTTGCATAGTTTAAACCTGTGTTGTTCAAGGGTCAACTGTACTTTATTTTTGTTTTGTTATTACAAACCTGGAGTTTGCAATATACTTATTTATACCAATCCAAATTTAGTTTTAAATAACACTGCCATTATATTGGTAGTATAAGTACCTTATACAAAATAATCTCAATTGTTCTCTTCTGTCGCTAGATTTATTGCTAGAATTTATTTAAAAATAAGCATACATAATCAGAGACATTGTTGCTATTATCATTTTGTACAGTATGTTATCCATTAGACCGATTAAAATTAAGATAATTGAAGTTTTATTTTACTTTACTTAGTGGTTTTTTGGTGTTCTTCCTTATTTTTGTGTATCTGAGTTTCTGGCATATATTATTTTTCTTCCAGCTAAATACTTACTTTAACATATTTTTGCAAAGCAAATCTATTGACAAAGAAAAAAATTCCCTCAATTTCTATTGGTCTGAAAAAGGCTTAAAATATTTCTTCACTTTTGAACTATAAATTTACAGGAAACAGAATTCTTGATTTGTCCTTTATTTGTTTTTCTATCAACATTTTAAATATTTCATTTCAATCTTTGCTTTTATGATTTCTGAGAAGTCAGATGTAATTGTCATACTTATTCCTCCACAGGTATGACTTCTTTTAGGCTTCTTTTAGGATTTTTTTCTTTAGCTTTGATTTTCTGTAATTTAAAAATTATAAACCCATTTGTAGATATAGTTTTTTTTGGCATTTATCCTACTTGGTATTTGTGAGTTTCTTGGATTCATGGTTTGGTGTCTAATATTAATTTAGGGGGAATTCTCAGTAATTATTTTTTTTAATATTTCACATTTATTTCTCTATCTATCTTTTCTTTTCTTTTTTTCCCTTTGTTCCAGTTTTCCCATTCCATGATGTTACCTTTTGTGGCTGCCCATATTCTTTGGATATTTTGTATTTTTTCAGTCCTTGTTCTCTATGTTTTTCTATTATTGAAGTTTCTGTTAAGATATCCTCTAGCTTAGAGTTTCTTTCTTCAACTATCCCCAGTCTACTAATACAGTGGTACCTCGAGATACGAGTTTTATTTGTTCCGTAACCTTGAGGCGTGGGAAACTATGAGATGCTCAAGTCGCGGTACACTGGTGGGTCGTGTGCAGCCAGCCAATTCACGTGATTACTCCTATCTCAAATGTTGCTCGTATTTCAAAGCAAAAATCACTTGTTCGACGGCTCGTATCTCAAAATCTCTTATGTTAGGGCACTCGTATCTCAAGGTACCACTGTATATCCATCAAAGGTATTGCTCATTTCTATTACAGTTTTCTAGTATATTTTTTTCTTGAGTCCTGTCTCTATTTGCTTTACCCATCTTATCTTGCATCATCAATTAATGTTCTTAGCACAGTAATCATACTATAATTAAATTTGTGGTATAATAATTCCAACATCCCTATATGTCTAGGTTGGATGCTTGCTCTCTCTCTTCAAATTATTTTTATGTCTTTCTCTACATCTTGTGATTTATTTTTTCTTAGTAGCCAGTCATGATGTACTGGGTAAAACAAACTGCTATAAATAATGTGATAAGGTGTTGGGAAAGGGAAATACTCTGTCATCATATGATTTGGCCTCAGTCCTTCAGTGAGTTTATGTCTCTGCCTATGAACTTCACAAATGCTTCACAGTACACCCTTGCCCCCAACTTTATTGGGACAGGCTGGCTAGAGTGATCTATAATCGATATTTACCTTCTGCCACACGGAAGGCTAGAGTGGGCTACTATTGGGTATTTACTTCCCTTGAGGTCAGTCAGGTTCTATTAAAATCCAAAAGGTTAGGCTCGTGTTAACTACCCTCTCCAGAGGCACACATTAAGGAAAACATTAATGTTCTTGCCCATTTCCAAACACTTTATTTCTCTTCACTTTGCCAAATGTGTGGGGGACATTTTCTGATATTTACTTTGACAAACTGATCAAGCTCTTGGAGGTAAAACTCACAAAAAGTGATGGCTGGCTATGATTGAGTCCCCTTAGAGTTTTTAAATCAGACTGGCCCACATCCAGCCTCCAGCAATTTGTTTATTACAGTTCAGGTTTTCCTGCTACAGCACTAGATCTCATCTCTGTATCTACCTTTCCACATCTAATTTGGGGGTCGGTACACTGCTCTGTGACCTCACCTCTTTTATATATCTAAGAAGAGGAATTGATTTTTCAGTTTATTTAGCTTTCTAGTAGTTAGGATGGAAAGGTGAATTCTAAGCTCCTTTCATAGAAAACCATAAACCAAAAGATGACTTCGTTGTGTTGTGTTTTTTTTTTTTATTTTTTAGGAAGAGACAGAGGGTAGAGTTGGAGTTGGAGGAAGAAGGAGGGAGTGAGAAAGTGGGAAGAGGGCAAGATGAAGAGAGGAAGAGGGAAGAGAGAGAGAGATCTATAATCAAATAAGTTTTACAAAATGATTCCACTTCAAATGGAAAGTACCAATGTTTATTAGCATGATACAATAAATCCCCAAAATGGCCTAGGATAAAAATAATAATAAAAGAAACTTTTGTTCAATATAATCATTCTCTTCACCTGCACAAGAAATTAAATTTTTTCCCCTTATTGGTTTCAAGCCTTATCTGTTTGTCCACATATTCTCACCAAAAATACTTTCTTTTGTCCTTCCCTCTTATATAATTGTAACCCATTTTTCAGGTCCAAGTTTTTTTGGTTGTTAAACCTTCACTGTTTACACTATTATAATCTTTCACTATTTAAAACTAAGAAAATAATATTTAAAAAGACTAGATTAGCACATGAATCTCTGCTAGCACATAAATAACTGCATTCTATTTTTAATAATCTTGTTGGTTTGGTCTACTACATTCTTAAAGACAGAAGACTGATTCCCATAGTTTATATTTTGCTCAGAATGAAACATCTAACAACAACAAAATAGTTATCATTTATCATGCTTACAAATTGACAAACATTCTTTTAAGAATTCTACAGATATCATCCACATACAAACCCTGTGAGATAGTATAGTGATTTCTTTTTTGCAGTACAAACTACCACAAATCAAGAGTTGGCCAGGCTAGACTCTTTGTTGGAGGCTCTGAAGAAAAAGTCTTTTGACAGCAGGTCTGGTTGAACTTAATTCCTAGGACTGAGTTTCCCCTTTCCTTATTGCTATCAACTGCAGGTGTTCTCATATTCTTTGGCATATGGCTTCTTCCATCTTTAAAACCATCAATGAGATATTATTAAATCACCTTCATGCCTAGAATCTCTGACTTTCTCTCCTGCCAACAGCTGGATAAAACACTCCACATGTTAGGTCTTGTGTAATTATATTAGGTATGCCCAAATAATCTCCCTTGTATTAGATAACATAGTCACAAAAATGGCATTCTTGCTAGTGGAAATAGGAGACTTCCACTAAAGTCACAAGAAAAGCATTTCGGGGACTCATGTATAGGAGAAAGCGAGCAACTATAGCAAAATTTGTTAGAGTGTAAACAAAAGACTGTTTCCAGGTGCCTAGGGTCTCCTCCACAACTGACTCAATTCCATCTCTCTGCAGAAGAAATCCAAATATGATAAGGAAACAAAGGGACAAGGCAGAGTAAGAACTTAAATACTTCTTTAAATAATGTACCATGCTCTTTCAATTAAATTGTGATATAATTAAAGGCCCAGTGCATGAAATTTGTGCACTCAGGGGCGTCCCTCAGCCCAACCTGTACCCTCTCACAGTTGGGGGGCCCTCAGGGGATGTCTGACTGCTAGCTTAGACTTGCAGTGAGCCCGGATTCTGGTTGAGGGGTGCTCCCCCTGTGGGAGCACACTGACTGCCAGGGGGCAGCTCTGCATTGAATGTCTGCCCCCCCTGGTGGTCAGTGTGAGTCATAGCAACTGGTTGCTCCATCATTCTGTTGATTTGTATATTAGCCTTTTATTATATAAGATTTCACTGTGTAAATCCTACTTCAATATACACTGACTTATATTCTCTTTCACTTACAAGTTTCCATAGGTTATTTAAATATTTCTGGAGCATCTGTGGTAGTGAAAAGCTCCTTTTACCTAGGCTAAATATGTTAATTTCTGTCTTAACACCTTTCTGTTATTTTTAACACTAAGAAATAGTATCAACTCTCTAATCATCTTGCTTGTTCAATGGAATTCTAAGCATCCACAGCTAATTTTCTTTTTAATTTTCAAAGTGTCTTCTAATTACTTATAACAGGCATGTACCATAGCTATGCCTGTCTCCGCTGTATAATTTATGCTGGACTAAATTTATACAGTGAGTGAATTATTTCTTTTTTAATATAACCTGTTTTTTGTTCATTGGAAACATATTTTTTAAAATTTATTTTTATTGTTGAAAGTATTATGGATGTCCACCCCTTTTTATTATTACTGATCCTCTCCATCCACTCCTCATCACTTTCCATCTCTATCAAATTATCATCTTTTATCATTTGCATATTTAGCAAAAGTTAATATAATAAGAAGATATTTTGAGCTAATATTAGCTAAAACTATATTACAGAATCCCTATATATTTCATGTAGTACAATTAATACCAGAGAACTTATGTTTTTCCAGTAACCCTTAAGAATTTTTAGAAATATTCTTACTCAAAAAAAAATCACTTCAATAAAAGAAAATAATAGTTACTTAGCTGATAATTTTCTGCCAGGTTTGAATTGAAACAAAGAAGGCACAATCTCAATTAAAAGAAATTTATACTAATTAATATGATAAATGAACATATGATATGTGCCATTTTTCTTTATTCTTCACATACATTTATAAATTATGCCTTATTTAAAAGATTGAATCTTATCTCACTGGCTAGGGGATACTGAGTAAAGCATTTAGGTCACTCTGGGCTTTGGTTTTTCACCTATAATAAAAAGTGGGAAGAATAGAGGTGATCCTCATAACTCTCCAATTTATGGTCATAATTATTATAATAAATTATAGGCAAAAATTTGAGTAAGAAGAGAACTGAGCAATATTGTGTTAAATGAATAGTCCATATTTTAATTAAACATTTAGAAAATGAAACTAAATGGAAAATGTCATTTCTTACAGTATTTGATAAAGAAATAGTCATTCACAATGTCTTTTGCCTTCAATCCCAGGATAAATGTTTGCCCTGTAAATAGAGTACTAAAAGCTGGTCTCCCCTGACCCCAACTCAGTTCCAGAATTGATTTTGTTTGGGCACCCAGGGTTTTTGTTTCTTTATTTGTTTTAATATTAAAATGAGTTTCCTTATGGTAAAACTTGTTGTTTGGCTTTCTATACTCTCCAACATACCTAGTCTGATCTTCATATTTAAATAGCCTATATAATTATGCCATTGAGCATGTGATATAACTAATGAAATGCTGGTTTGATATCAGTAATATTTTAATTTTTGATAGCATTAACATTAAAAGAATTCTTTAAATAAAATGATGATGCTATTTTCTTGGGAGTAGTCTATGTAATAAAGACAGAATATGCAAATTAACTGTAACTCCACGACACAGATGGCAGAGCCCACAACCAATAAGGAGGGGATATGCAAATTGACACAAGATAAGAAGTGGAAGGCAGCTCGGACCAGAGTGAAGGCAATGCCAGCAGCCAGGGGAAGAAAGGTCTATTCTTGCATGAATCTTTGTGCATTAGGAACTCTAGTTTTAAATAAACATAGATTCTAAACTAAGAAATGGTTTTCAGAGGACAAATTATTAAATTAACTAGAGTCCCAATGCACAGAATTTGTGGAAGGGTCTTGGCCCTTACAGCTCCAACTTTGTTTAGAAGGTCATCTGGAAGGTCATCCAGACAGTTGTTCTGCTGTTCAGTCTAATTAGCATATTAGCTTTTTATTATATAGGATGCTTTAAAGTTTTTGATTTAAGTTTTCTGTAATAAATAATACAATTCACTTTTCTTAAAATTAATTAATTTATTTCTTTTCCCCTATTGCCCTCCCCACTCCCCAGTACATGCCCTCATCTGTCTTCCCACCCCTCATCCTCCCCCATTGCCCTGTATCCACTGGCTATGCCTACACACACATGCATACAAGTCCTTTGGTTGATATCCTATAGGTCCCTCCCCCCCAACTTTCCCTGCCTTCCCACTCTAGCATGACAGTCTCTTCATTGCTTCTTTGCCTCTGTATCTGCTTCCCCCCACCCTCTGATTCTTGTCTTTAAAAACATCTTGCCCCTGTAGGCTAGAAATAAACCCACCAGAGCAAAAGAAAAATGATTGAGTCCCAGTTTCAATGTCAAACAGTTCCTTATGTGTATATGTCATCAATGGTATTTGGATAGTGGAAACATGGTGTGATGCCAGTCCGATCCTCTCTGGTTTGGTCCTGGGCAACCTATAGCGACGCACAGTTGCTAACTGCTCACATGGCAAGGCGTCATCAGCATCTTCCATCTTTGGACTGTTTCTCCTCTTGCCTTCATGGTTGGTGCAGACCTGTCAGTTCCTCTCTATTGCAGGAGTCCACTTGGTTTTGGAATAGTTTTCTTAGCTCAAAAGGCCAAATGCATTGACTTTCAATTATGATCCTTATGACGCTAAACCGGTTTGGCTCAGTAGATAGAGCATCAACCTGTGGACTGAAAGGTCCCAGGTTCGATTCCAGTCAAGGGCATGTAGCTTGGTTGCGGGCACACCTCCAGTAGGGAGCATGCAAGAGGCAGCTGATGGATGTCTCTCTCATTGATGTTTCTAACTCTCTATCCCTCTCCCTTCCTTTCTATAAAAAATCTATTCACTTTTTATGTAAACAATTATGTTTTTCAAAATGTTCCACTCTATACAAGTGACAACCTTAAAAAGTGATTGCTGTGGAGGCTAATACATTATAGTACTATTCACAATAAATATGAGAAGATATGTTTACACCAGAAGTGTTCAGTTCCCTGCAATTGTAATGTTAAGAACAATCATGGTCTTTGATGGTATAAAGATAAGATATGAAATTTATGTTCTATTTATTCACTTTCATGAACTGCTATTGAAAGTATTTTCCATTATATTGTTTGGCATTTCTTTTTTTCTTTGAAGTGGTTTGTGACCCAGGTGAAATAATTATTACTATGGCAAGAGTCCAGATTACTATATATTGGAAACTGAAACCTCATATATGAGAAAAGTCCCTGAACACCTTTATTATTCACATTGGAATCAATGACATATCATTTAGCTACTGTAGTTTATAAAACCATTCGGTTTGTTCTGTTATGAACAAAGAAACTCATTTTTCCCCTTAGTTTCTCCCTTGCTACAATAGACTGTTTGTTCATCATGTCAACACATCTTTATAAATTAATTAGAAAAATAGAGCTTCACCTAAAGATTAAAAAAAAGGTAGGTGTGTGTGTGTGTGTGTGTGCACGAGTTTTAAATCTTCAAATTGAGTGGGGTTCACAAGTGTTTTGGAGGGAAGAAAGCCAGAATAGTTAAGTGTCAGCAAAGATCATGGATGATTCCTTTAGCTATGAGAGAATAGGACCCATTGGGGTCGTTGTCCAAATCTTGTGATATTTATGATGTTTGAGTTGTATTTGAAACTAAAAAAAAATGAATTACACAGAAGAGCAGTACAAAGTGGTTTGGGTTGACAATATTTCTTTAGAGTCATTATATTCTATATATAATAAAAAAATTTCTATAGCTAATCTGATGGTGACACAATTCAGAACAGCTTATGCAAGAAGTAACTATATGAGTCTAAATTGCATGTCCTTGACCAATATACTATACAGTTATAAAGAAATATTCTTTTGCTTTTAGCAAAGATGCCATAATAAAGATTTTTTTTCACAGCTCTCAGCTACATACTATCTACCTATATGAATATATCTGATGACTGACATGTATTGAAGTACCTATCTTTTGTCATGCTTGGAGGAGGGGGAAACCTATTCTAAATAATGTATAAATAACCATCACATTTTTTAAAAACTTTACCTATTTAAATAATATTAGAAAAATAATCAGACAAAGTATTCTCTACCATTTTACTGAAAAAAATCCTCATATTTAAAAGATGTCTTGGTTTCAGAAATGCATATTTTATGATAAGCTTTTGTTTGTCCTTCAAATTTTTATCACATATGTCATGGGGTATTATTGATTTTATTTTTATTTTAGTCAACTATATTTCCATAGAGACTTTAAAGCACTATTTTTAATATATTTTTATTGATTTTAGAGAGAGGGAGAGAGTGATAGAAACATTAATGATGAGAGAGAATAATTGATTGACTGTCTCCTGCACACCCTCTATTGGGGATTGAGCTTGCAACCTAGGCATATGCCTTTGGCCAGATTTGAACCTAGTAGCTTATTTTAGCCTGCCCAAATAACATATTTTTTAAATATAGATATAAATATTTTTTGAATTTTCTCAAGATACTAAACCTGGAAGACAGGATACACTTACTGAGTGGAATATTTGTTATAAATATATACATATAAATCAGTATTTAAAATATCAACATCTTTAAGGCCTGAGTGAAATATCAATTTTATTTTCTATCAAAAATATCACCACTAAAAGATATATACATGCTTTATGTATTTATGGAGCATATTGTTCACTCAACATGTGATTTGCATAACTTCTGACTTTTAGCATTTTATAAAGCATACGTGTTGATAAACATGGACTGACAAGTATTGCAAAAGCATTATGTTTTGATTTTTTAAAACTCTATAGATTTTTTTTCAGTTGAGTCTAAAACAATTTAAGACATCATTATAATATTCTCAAATTCTCATGCAGAATTGTTATAATGTTAAAGTGTTGTGGGCTAGGAGGAAAAAGGAAGAGCTATCATTTAGTATAGTGGTGGACTAAACAGCAGCCTATAGGATAATTGGAAATGGCTTGCCTTTCTCCAGATACTGAGCACAGAGAAATGACTTTGCACAAATATTAACATCAATCTTGCAAGCTTCTTCACATGCCAGACTAACTTATAAGTACTGAGCAGATCTGTTTCAGTCACACTGAGGAACCCATTACAAAATCAGAAGCATAATTAGAGTCATACAAATATCTACTGAGATCTTAGTATGAACAAATTAAGAGAATTGTCAGTTGGTGAATACATGCTTCTGACAGTTTGGACTCCACTGGGGTGAAACAGAGAGCTCTGCATAAAGGCTTGCTCCCTTCCCATGGTTGTCTATGTGGTCACTAGCGGCCCAGTGTATGAATTTGTGGACTAGTGGGGTCCCTTGCCTGGCCTGTGGCTGCTAGCAATCTGGGACTCCTTGGGTGATGTCGGAGGCCCAGGGCATGGATTTGACTAGTCTCCATAGGCCAGGCCAAGAGACTCTGCTGGTGCACAAATCCGTGCACTGGACATCTAATATGCATATAAGATCTTTGGTTAATCTCGTCCCACCCTCGCCCACCACCTTCCCTCTGAAATTCATCAGTCCATTCCACGTTTCCATGCCTGAGTGCTGAATGTCTTATCCCTGGTTGTCAGAGCATGTCAGAGCTACTGGTCAAAATGTCGAATGGTCAAAGGTCACTTAGGCTTTTATATATATATAGATAATATTCACATGCTGATGAATTCCCAGCTTTAGAGTTACTCAGGATAATCTACTTTGTTCTCTACTTATTTTGTTTGAATATCTTGTCCTAAGACCCAACATTTTTTATATTACATTTAGCCAGACCACACTGGATAAATGCCACAGGTTGCTTTATTTACTGGATCTACCTTAGGCCTTTGCCCTTCAGAATATTAAGAAGGATCTCCTATCCAAGCTAATAAAGTTCCATTCCATATTTGGAGACAATTTGATAGGGTGGCTTAAAGAAGAACAGATGGGCTAACCATTTGTTTTTCCAAAAATGCCTTACCATTACCTATTAAATTAAGACTTAATGTCTCAGTTTGTATTTAAGAGTAGTGTTTCTCAATATTCTCTTTGCTCCTGTCAAACTCTTTACAATACGTGAAATAAATATTTTCTTTTCCATACCTCTGTCATACTATTTGCTCTATTTAAAATTTCCTCCTACCTCTATGCCTTCCAAAATATAGGTACTTACATCCATAAATGATAAATTAACTTCTACCTTTTATGTCAAACCTTTCTTATCTCCCATGAGTGATCTCTGTTTCTAAGCTATTTTGACTTTGTTATCTCCATTTTGCACCCCTGATCAGGTCATTCCCATTGACATACATCATAAGTTTGTTTTGGTTTTGTTTTTTGGTTTTGACAATCTATCTTTTTAAAAAATTCTTTATTGTTGAAAGTATTACCTATGTTGCCCTTTCTCCGCAACTTCATATGGTTTTACATTAACTTGTTTTTGTCCATTTTACTCATTTTTGTCCATTTTACTTAGACTGAGCTTTAACTCTAATTTGTGACAATGAGATGAATAAAAGACAAAAAAACAAACACAACATTTAAAATAATAAAAGATACAATGGAGATAGTTAATATAAACGATATGAAGTGGTTGAGTGAATACTATATATCAATATCAATAATATGAATACCTGTCCGGCCAGCATGCAGAGGCATCCAATCAATGATTCTTTCTCATCATTTATGTTTCTATTTCTCTCTCTTCCACTCTAAAATAAATAAAAATACATTTAAAATAATAATGATAATGATGATAATAATAATAATAATAATAATAATAATAATATTATTATTATAGATACCTGATCCCTTCAGTGAGTAGCCTACTACATGGCCTCTGGTGATCTACATCTCTTGGTCTTCATGCTCACAAATAGCACTCCTTGAAAGTGGGGTGGACCTAACTGCCTCACTTTTAATAAAGATAGCAGGAAAAGTAATGGGATATCACTTCTGAAAGTAGGTTCCAAGAGACTCTGGCTCTACTGTGGGCTCACTCTCTTTGGAGAATACACATGGGAAGAAACTAATGTCTTTAGACAATACCCTGTAAAGAACTGACACCTGACAATAGCTCCATGAGTGGACTTGTAAGACGATCTTCCTTTGGTGACCAACTGAGATTACTGTTGTCCTGGTTCAAGCTTGATTGAAGTCTGTGAGAAACACTGAGCTAGAGTCACCTGGTTAGCTACACCTGGACTCCTGGTCCACAGAAAGAGAGATATATAAGTGTCTCTTGCTTTAAGACACTAGGTTTTTAAATGTGTGTTACTTACACTTCAGCAGATAACAAATTTATATTTGGATGCCTAGAATTGGGATGCTATAACCAATATCAAAAACATGGTAGGAGCTTTGGATTTGCAGTGAGTTTTTAGGAGAGTCTTCATGAAAACTTAAAATGCCTTAGAAACACTGTTCATAGAATTTTGGGCTTTGAGGTTGCTACAGGTGAGGGCTTGTACAAAAGTGGTCTTATTAAAACTCATCAAATCTCAGAGGGAAAGTAAGGGACAGTGAGGGAAAGAGGGAAGAGATCAACCAAAGATTAGTATACATGCATATAAGCATAGCCAATGGACACAGACACCAGGAGGGTAAGGACATGAGTGGGAGGGGGACAATGGGGAGATAAGGACACATATGTAATACCTTAATAAATAAAGAAAGAAAAAACAAAAACAAAAAATTTCAAAGAACATCAGCAGAATATTTAGCAATACTGTTGTGGGAATGTAGAAAATGTGCCCAAAGAACTGAGTGATATAGCTAAGAGATTTCAAAAACAATGTTAAACATGCCACTTGGTTTATTTTTCTGCTTATAGTAAAGTGGAAGATGAGAAAGATAAATAGAAGGAAGAACAGGTAAACAGGAAGAGCCATGGTTTAATGAATATAAAGAATCTCAGCCTCTCCACATAGCAAATGCTGTTAACAATAAATCAATGGATTTTTGCAAACATTAAATCTAGGATATCCCCCCCCAAAAAAAAAAACAATAACAAAAAAATAAACAATATGATCTAAAGATGAAAACTAGCCAAAAACAGTTTGGCTCAGTGGATAGAGCATCGGCCTGTGGACTGAAAGGACATGTACCTTGGTTGCGGGCACATCCCCTGTATGGGGAGTGCAAGAGGCAGCTGATCGATGTTTCTCTCATTGATGTTTCTAACTCTCTATCCCTTTCCCTTCCTCTCTGTAAAAAAATCAATAAAATATATTTAAAAAAATAAAATAAAATAAAGATGAAACTAAAGGCATTCCAAGGAAACTTTTGTTAAGACCTATTCAAATCAAAGATTTTTTTTATAGTGTACTATTTAGTCATGTAAGAAGCCTTCAATAATATAAGATATGTCTCACAAATTCTCTTAATTAAGTAATAGGGTTTTTAAGAAGCTTTATATTGTCTAGTAGTTGTCTCAGGAGGACTCTAAGGTAGGGAAAGGGTGTCTAGAAGAGCTTTGTAGGGAAATTCCAATAAGATTCACAGATGTCCCACAATGTTTATGAAAGAATCTTATCATCAAAAACACTACTGGCATGAAGTAAAGGAGACAGAGATAATATAAAATGTAAGGAAGGAATTGGAGTTCCGTAAGTCTACTGGCAGTACATAGGCTAAGAAAACTATTAGCTGCAAGCATATGTACTTTTCATGGAAAAGAAAGAATACTCAGAGAGTGGAACTAAGAGATCATAGGCTGACACTGAGAATTAAAGAATTATTTTTAAGCTTTGACATAATATCATTGAATGTCCACTTGACTGGACTTTAGAATTGCGACCAGTGATTTCCGTGTGAGTGTGTGTGTGTGTTTTAAAGGATATCTATAGCAGTTATACTATATCTGACCCACTATTGTATTTTGAATATATGTGGGAAGCATATATTGACTCTTTAGTTTCATGATTTTTAAAGATCAAAGGGAAGCATACCCAGGTAGCTATACTTAAATAATTATTATTGAGGAGCCTCATCTACACCTAAATAACATATTTAAATGATGAGCTTCTGGATTTTAAACTTTTGCTGTGGGTATGTTGATATGGTATGTTCACATGTGGGAAGAATGAATAACTGGGTGCCTTAGGATAGATTGAGGGCCCCAAATGACCCTCACCTTTCTAGTATTCACACTGTTGTTTAACCCCATCTCCTGAGTATGGGTTAGATTTCCTGATTAGATTCTAAATAAGAGAATACAGAAGAAGTGATGTCATTTCTCTGAGATTTTAGTGAAAAAAAGAGAGAAGAAAAAATAAAGACGATGGCTTCCATCTTGGGCAGGAAGAGAGGACTCTCTTTTGCTGGCTGTGAGGAAAACCAGCTACCATGTGTAAGAAGCCTGTGAAGCACTGTGGCTCAGTGGTAGAAACTAACATCTCTGGCCAATATCCAGTGAGTACCCAAGGCCTGTCAACAGCCACCTGCATAAGCTTGAAAGTGGATTCTCCCCCAGAAGAACTATGAGTCAAGCTGTAGTCCTGGCTATTACCTTGATTGTAAACCTGTGAGAAATCCTGAGCCAGAGGTACACAACTAAGCCACTCAAAGATATTCCTGACCCACAACAACTATAATATAATAATTTTTTGTTGTTTTAAGTAACTAAGTTATGGGATAATTTGTTAGCCAGTAATATTTAAATAATAAAAGCTGACCTGAGCAGAAAAAGCTTAATCTGAGAAATTCATTGTATGAAGGAAACGTCCAAGTACACATTAAAAAAAGAGCATTCTAATTAAACAATATAACTAATGTAAAGATTCCAGAGGAATTACAAAAATGCTGTATTCAGAACCAGAAAGACAATTCAGTTGGTTCACACACTGTGAGAGAAAGTAAAAGTGGCAGGAAGTGAAGTTGAATAGATAAAAAGAGGCCATTTGTTAAAGCTGTAAAGACCATGGTCATAGGTTTGGATTTATTCCAAATTTGGTAGAAAGTCAGTGATGAATTTCAGCAGGGGAGAAATTTAGCTTAAAAATTTTATTCTTGTTGTTTTTAGAGAATTGATAGTGTAGAGGAGGGGACCAAAGAAAAAGGGGACAGTCATAGAGCCTTTTAGACCACTATGGCATTAGTCCTAGAGAGAATGATGTGAACTTAGAGTGGAGTGTTGGCAAAAATATGAAAACATATGAAATAGATTTTGGAGGTCATGCCAAGAGGATTTGCTAATAGAATAAATGAGGGGGATGAATACATAAAATTATTGGCTAGAATTGTTAGATGGAAGACATTTTATCTTATATACACAACTAAATTGAAAGCACTTTAAGATCACAGATCTCATACTTCTTTTAGATTCATGTAATTCCTAATATAGAGAGTTTTGTTAAATCTACAATACTTGTATATGGATTAAATAAATCTCATTTATTTTTTTATGTTCATGGGCTCTTGCCAATACCTTTCATGAGCTCCTATGAGTTGATATCTATGCCAAAAATGAAAAGTACTAGTCAAAAACAGAATTACTGAACACTTTTTTTTAATTGAAGGAACTTAAAACGAATAGGGCCCTGGCCAGTGTTTTTAAGTGGTTAGAGCTTTGGGCTATGCACCATAGCATCTCAGATTCAGTTCCCAGTCAAGTGCACATACTACTTGAGTTGGAGGTTTGCTCCCCATTCCTGGTCATGGTGTGTACAGGAGTCAGCTGGTGGTAACCAGTCAGTGTATTTCTCTCACATCAATGTTTCTATCCTTTGTCCTTCTCCCCTTCCCCTCATCTCCATTCCACTATTTCTGAAAAGCAATGGAACAAATGTTCTCAAGTGAGGATTAAAAACAAAACAAATAATAAAAAATAAATAGGGATACATAAGGTTAATGAAGGCAGAAAAAGAAATAAACAGACTGATTATGTGTATCATGTAAAACTTTAGTGGGAGTTTGGTTATGCCCATACCTATTAACATTTCCTGCTCTCCCTAATATGCTATTTCTCTCATATATTTTGATATATAGTTATAACTGCAGTTTCACAAAAATGCCAGGTGTTATACATGAACCTGGATAAAATTAAATTAATATGGCCCCCCAAAGAGCTATTTATTTTGTCTTAACAGTCTCTATACAGGGTGATTTCTTCCTTTGTGCTTCTTTCCAACTATTTTTTAGTCAAATACAAAATCTGTCCTTTATTTTCTTCAGAAATTTCCACTTAAATCCATATGTGACATTTGACCCTAATACTAATTAACATGAAGATTTTTTCAACATGGACTATGGCAGAGGAAAACATTTGCTACTGTGCTGTTTAAGCAGTTAATCATTTGCTTTCAAAGACTCAATAGAATTTACATATGCCACAAGTTTATGGTGTGAATGTGAGTATTTTCAGATGTCTCCATTTCATCTGATGTCATCTCTTCACTGTAATCACCATTCAGGTGCTTCCCATCCATGGTAGGGTGTAAGTTAGAAAGATGATTTGGACTGATTCCTTTCCTTGGATTTTGGAACTTTGACAAAATCAGGAGCAAACTTATTTTCTTTCTTTTCTTTAAAATAGTTATCTGGGATTGTAATCATTGTTTCATAAACAGTTATTTAAAATGCATCTTCTATTTATTTCTATCAAACACTACCTTGTCTATCAAACTCATTTACAAAAGTAACCTATTTAATAACCAAAAAATACTTGCTTGTCCTCCAATTACAATTTCAGGATTAACTTTACATCTCAATTAGGACTTTAAATGAGTTCTGTGTCTCCATAGAGGAATTTTATTGTTTCAAAATGTCATGAACTATACTTGTCAGCATTTTTTTCAGCTATATGAAAATCTGAATTCAGAAAGAATGTGTTATGCTAGGTGAAATAAATTAGAGGAAGACAAATACCATATAGTTTCACTTACATACAAAATATAAGACAAACAAATGAAACAAAATAGAAACAGATTTATAGAAACAGAGACCAAAGAGAAAGCTGCCAGATTTAAGAAGTTTAAGAGATGGGTGATACAGATGAAGGAGAATATGGTCAATAATCATGGGACACATTTGCACAGTGATGGGAAGATGGTTGCTAGAATTAGGGGTAATCGCACTGCAAGGTATACAAATGTCAAATCACTATATTGTACACCTGATACGAATATAACTAATATAATATTGTATACCAACTCTACTTCAACTAAGTAAATAAGTAAAAACACACAGATTATCAATAAACAGTGCTATTATTACTATTATTATTAGTCAGATATTTTAATTACAGTATATTTAATTATTTTAATAATCCTACCAAAGTTGTATATATTATTATCCACATTTAGTGCACAAAGAAGCAAGAGGTTGTAGAGATTATGTAACATTTTAAAATAAATACTAATAAATTAATCAAGTAGGATTAAAGATCAGATCTGTCTGGGCTAAACTCATGTACTTTCACTGCCCTGGCCTGCAAAGCACATATTAAAGTTGATCACTGCTACTGTTGTTACTCTTTATTAAAATTCTTCCCTTTCTGTGCTTCATGTAATTCACTGCTCAACTAATCATTAAAAACTTGGATTGGTTGAGTTGTCCATAAATTAGATTATTAAACATTCATACTTATAATGAGTCCTAAAATTATTTAAAGGAATGTCTCATATAGATTTTAATTTTCTTTTGAATAATCATAAAATATAAACATATACAAATGAATATAAATCGCATGATTTTTATATATACTAGAGTCCCATTGCATGATATTGGTGCACGAATAAGCCTTCCTTCTCCTGGCCTCACTCTTGGCCATCCAGGATCTGGCAAGTCCTTGCTCATAGCCTGCCTGGGAGCTGGAAAATTCTCGCTTCCGGCCGGAGCATTGCTCCTGTAGCTCCCTCTGCCTCACCCCCCAAATCCCATCATAGGAGGCATCCAACCCTCCCAGCTGCTCCCTGTCTGCATATGCAAAGTAGTCCACCATCTTTGTTGGATTAATTTGCATACTCACTCTTGATTGGCTGTGAGCATAGCAGAGTTATGATCAATTTACATGTTTGTCTATTACTAGGTAAGATATGTATATGTATGTACACTTTCAAAAAAGGATAGTATAAAATTTAAATGTAATATATAGTTATCATCTACATTGTGTGGTTCATTTTAAACAAGTTCATGGTTTTCATGGTTTTAATCTGAAAAATGTTCCCAGATTATATCTCACTCATGTTTCAATATTGGTGATATTTGTATTCATAGTTCCTTATCATTCAGAATGATTATGTCAGAATCATTCTGGAGACAATCATATCTATCCTCTTTCACTCTGATCCCAAAGTTAGTTAATTCAGACTCCTTAAGCATCTGTTGTTAGATCTTATTTTCAAAATTTTAATCCATGAATTCTTCAGCATCAAACTTTCCATGTACTTTTAAATTTGTAAACATCTAACGAAAACCAGGCCCTGAATTCTAGTCTTTCTAGTGGGAAATATGTCATGAGGACTGTATTTCACCCTGCATATTAAATCTCCCAGATCATATCAACACATGTTCACTTTCAGACCACAAAGACCTCTTTCATTTTATGATATTCTATTTTTCATTATTTCTGGAGAATTGCATAGTAATTGAATTCCTTATTGTTTATTTTAAAATTTTTACAGGTGAGTAACAGTGAATGTCATCATAATGCATATTTTCATTTCATTATTCTGCATCTCATCCATAATTTAGGTTTTCTTTCCAAATAAAAAGATATTTTAAATATATCAAACCTCATTTATTTAGCACATTTTAAAAATAAAATATATAATTTATATTTTACAAATCATCAAATACTTTAGGTACTATAAAATGTTCACCTTCGATTTTGTGGCCTTTCCATGAAAAATTAAAATCAAATAACACTATTCATAATTTTTAAATATAATTTTAAATCGAATAACAATCTAATAATTAAGAAATAATGAAATGTATTTTCCTCTGACTTGTATCCTTATTAGCATTGATTGTTGGTTAAATATTTCTATATTCAAACTATAATTCACTCAGAGAAATTCACAAACACATGGCTCTACAACAATAGATTCTCAACTGCTGTTTCTTAGGGAGTTGCTACTAATACACCTGAAAAATATATTCCACAGGCAAATGTGTTTAGCAAATGCTGCATGTTCCATAGCTCCTTCTAGGAGATTTAAATGTGTACCAATGTTCCTTGGCTCACAAAGGGATTATGTTCTGATAAACCCATTGTAAGTTAAAAACATTTTAAGTTGAAAATACAATTAATATACTTAACATATAAGGAAAAGTTTAAAATTCAAAACTTAAAGTATAGTTTCTATTGAATATGTAATGCTTTGGCAACACCTTAAAGAAAAAAAAAAAGATTTGATTGTATTATACATCACTTGTATATTGCATTGTATTTACCACCTAAAGTCAAATCTTCCATCACCATATATTTGTATATTTGATCCCCTTTCCCCTTCACTACCCTAACCCCCTTCCCTAACTTGTAATTATATACTTGAAACTTATATAATTTAATTAACTAATGTTTTCCCCCAAAAAATAATACAAACATATCTTCTACTAGTACAACATTTTTTTAAATATATTTTATTGATTTTTTTTTCAGAGAGGAAGGGAGAAGGATAGAGCTAGAAACATTGATGAGAAACATCAATCAGCTGCCTTTTACACACTCCCCATTGGATATGTGCCCACAACCAAGGAACATGCCCTTGACCGGAATCGAACCTGGGACCCTTGAGTTTGCGGGCTGATGCTCTTGTCAGGGCTGTATAAAATTTTTAAGAGCAGAAGGGGGTTTTTAAATACTCACTTTTATAAAAAAAGAAATCAAGTTATAAATCTGAAAAAAAAAAACACACTTATATGAGCCATCATAAGTCCAGAATCATCTGTATTTATCCAAGACACTAAGAAATTTGACAATAAAGAAAACATGTTTTATTTTGTTTACTGAACCATTCTAAAATTATTTCGAACATATAACACCATCTTTCATACTACACTATGGCAGTATGGCGAATGGTAAACTAACAGACCCTCAGATATAATGCATTGAGAACCTAGCTACCTCATTCCCTGCATGCATGCCACATGAATTGGAGGAAGCCTATTTTAGAGGGATTGTTTTAAACATTACTCACTTTTTTTTTTTTTGCAGAAAATGTATACCATCAAACCTCTCTCTATAAAAAGCAAGCTACCGTAATGACCAGAACAACCAGAGACCAGAACACCATGGCACCTCACCACTCCCTCCCCACACCCTACCACCCCCCACCCCCGGCCAGGGAGTGGTTAGGGGTGTCCCTAGGCAAGGCAATAGGGTGCAAGTTTGATGGGGGAAAGTTGAAGGAATAAAGGGAAGGTCTTAAAGGTTTTCGGGGTTGGGGTGGTCGCCTGGAGTCGGTTTGGCATGTGCTGGGGAAGGAAGAAGAAGATCAGGTTGGAAAACGGCTCCTGGCGGACCAGGACATGCCAGCTGCGGACTGGATGGGCGGTTGTTTCATGAGTGCGCTGGGGACGGGCATGTTCACCGCAGCGGCAATGCACCCAGACTTCACTGATCCAAATAGGAAACAGCTATCAACATCAGCGAACAGAAAAAACCCTCTCCAACTAAAGGTCCTGGACATTGCAACACGACTGAAGGAAACACCCTTTAGGAGGAGTTAGAAAAACCAGAAGTATGTGGGACTGTGGAGGACGCCTGGGCGCCCATTGCTGGAACGTGAGCTTGTTATTGCGCAGGTACAGTCAGCCCTTGACTCCTCAGTCTCGCAGTATTGGGATCTGACTTCTGGTGGCAAATTAGTTCGATCGAGGTTTGCAGTTCCCTGTGGCCAGGAACATCAGAATGAAAGGTTTCCTCTGTTACCTTGGTTGGAAGCGGAGGACAAGAGCCGCTTGTAGGACCAGGTCTGGGAGGAGTGCACAGGCACCTCTCAGGAACTGCAGATGAAGCGCACTGCAATGGAAGCCTTCAAAGAAACCATCAAGATCTTAGTCGAAGAACAGGGCCAGACTCAAGAGTTAAGTGCAGCAAGGAGTATCTGGAACGCTATTGCGTGAGGGTGATGAAAAGGAGATGCAGAGGTTCCTGCTGAGCTCAGAACTGAGATACATGAGAGCCGCATGAAGCTGGAGCTGAGGACACAGGCCTTGGACAACCGGGAGATGGATAAGCACATGAACAGCCTGAAGGCACACCTCCTGCAGCTGCACAAGCTCTGAGGCCAGCCCCTGGTGTGGCTCACCCAGAAAGGCGCCGGGCAGAAGAAAACCAGAGTGGTTGGGAATGAAAAAGGAGAGGGAAGACCAGTGTGCACTGATGGAGAATGAGGATGAGCTCCTCCACCTGGAGGAAGGAACCTGGTTTGTGGGTAAGATTAACCGCACGCAGGCTGAGGAAATGCTGAATGGCAAGCAGGATGGTACCTTCCTCATCTGTGAGAGCAGCCAGTGGGGCTGCCAGGCCTGCTCTGTGGTGGTGGACGGCGATACCAAGCATTGTCATCTATTGCACGGCCACTGGCTTGGGTTTTGCGGAGTTCTGCAACCTGTACGGGTCTCTAAAGGAGCTGGTGCTGCATTACCAGCACACCTCCCTCGTGCAACACAGAGATGCACTTACTGTCGCATTGGCACATCCCATGAGAGCTCCAGCCCCATCCTCCTGCCCCCCTCCCACTCAATATGCTGACTTACACAGAGCAGGACTGCATCTTTCTGTCTGTCTGTCTCTCTTCTTTGTGAATCTTTCTCTCTCAGTCTCTCTCTTGCTTTCTCTGAGTTTTTCTCTTCCTGTCACTCTTTCTATCCCCATTTCTGCTAGAGGAGCATACCTCCTTCACCCCATGTCCCCTTTGAGTACTGCTCTCCCCTGATTCTGATTGCCCTCACCAGTTCCTACTGTTCCCCCAAGCTCCCTCTGTCTGTGCCTACCATGTTTACAGAGGGCCCTGGGGTGCTCAGCCCCAGCCTGGTGCCCTGATTTTTAAGCCATAGACCTGGGGTCAGGGCAGGAAGAAGGCAGGAAGGAACTTCGCTGGGCCACTTCCAAGAACCTCAGCTGTAACATTTGGGACTGGGTGGTGGATCCCGTCCCACAGACCCAACTTCCCCTCCAACCCCTGAAGTGAAACCCATACTGGTTATTCCCACTTGGAGCCGCTGCCCAGAAGCCCTCCTATCCTAAAAGCAAAATTATTAATAATAACCTCAAGAGCTAGGCCCTATCTGACCCCAGGCTGCTGCAGGTACTGCTGGGTCAGCTGAGATGCACTGCTGCCCACAGTACCTCTGTTCCAAGCAGTTTGAAAACTTCTTGATCATATTGGGTTCTGATTTTTGTTTCCTTGACTGTAAACCCATTTTCTCCTCTTTTGGGACAAGAACCTTGGTTTTCTATGTTGCCATAGACCCCCCCCCCCTCCTGCCTGCCCAGCTAGACTAGCAGGTGGGTTTTGTATAGTATGTTGATACTAATGTGGATATAAAACATTGAACTAAAAAAAGGAAAATGGGATAGTGACAAATAGGAAACTTTGGAGACAGTGAAAGGCAGTTTGTCCAGACTGTTGAGAACTAAGAATTAAAGTTTAATGGGGATAGAAATCTTGCTAATAGCACCTGATGCCTGAAATCTGAGCACTCTCCTTTTAGGTTTTCCAGTTCAAGTTTTTGGAGTTGCCTATTAAAACGTTCCTGGTTGGAAAGTGTTTGTATTGAAGTCCATAAGTGTTAAGTATTTGCTGTGTTTACCATGATTAGCTCTCTGTAAGGAATGTGGAATAATGTTAAATGCCTCGTCTTCTCAAGAAGCTTTACTTTTAAAATAAAAAATAAAGAAGAAATATTAAAAATAAAAAAAGAAGTAGTTTGAGTTTTACGGGTGAAATCAGGCATCCAGGCCAGCAGTTAGGGGCAGGCAGGCAGGTGAGTGGTTAGGAGCCAGAGATCCCAGATTGTGAGAGGGATGTCCAAATGATGGTTTAGGCCTGATCTGCAGACATCCTCTGAAACATCCTGGATTGTGAGAGGGTACAGGTCGGGCTGAGGGACCCCCTCATGCATAAATGTTGTGCACCAGGCCTCTAGTATTCTATAATTTTGTTATCTGAAGGCCTGTGCTAAATAGGAAATGTGTTTGAATAATTAAAAAATCTAAAGTATTAAGGAAATACTCCCAGATTTAAGATGTGGCTAGTGATCCTTTCTAGTTTCACATGTCTTCTGTCAATGGGTAAGCTATGAGCTTTATGGGTAAACTATGTCACAAATCTTTCCACTGGGCTGCTAGAAGAATGACAATGGTTTCCTGGTAGCCTTGTGCCTTATTGGTCTAGTTCTGAAATGAGTCTTTTTCAGGGTACATAAAATTGAAGGTTTCACAAAATCAAGGGGCTGCATATTAGTTAAAGAGACTGTGAAATGTTGAACTGTCAGAAATCTCATTTAGGAAAAGTAGGTAATAAGAATAATAGTTCCCATTTGTTGAGTGTTAACCATGTGCCAGACAGTGTTTCAGCAAGGTACAGATCAAGGAGCAAAATGGAAAACTTCTGTTTGCGATGACAGTGATAAAGTGCCACACTATGTTTGCTTCATGCCATCTGAAATATGTCTCTTATTTGTAACTACTGCCCCAGAATGATAATCTGACCTCAAATGAGTTATAACTACTGTGTAACCAAGCACCTATCACTGTGTG
This sequence comes from Lasiurus borealis, assembly GCA_004026805.1. Lineage (NCBI taxonomy): Eukaryota > Metazoa > Chordata > Mammalia > Chiroptera > Vespertilionidae > Lasiurus > Lasiurus borealis. Next base: position 16,449 of record PVJN01009682.1, on the reverse strand, counting down.
AAGATATAATGGGAAAGGGGAGAAAGTAGTAATAATTTTTAAACTGCTTTTTATTCATTAGACAATTTTCCACCTACTGTAAAACATGTACCATGTAGCTTTGATACACTGCATTTTATTGTACTAGAGAAACTGTAGACGGTGCCACAATAGTATCATGGGAATTAAAAAAGATTTATCCCTTTTCCTTCTTGCCAAGAACCCAAGTGAAGCCTTTACTATTGCTTGAACTAATAAGCAAAATAAGATTCCTCTAGGATATCTCATTACTCTTTCCATCTTCTCCCATTTGAAATACTGACCATTTGTTATATCTGTTCATTATTACCGGCATTTCTTTCAGAAACCTTTTTGAACTAGAGTTGCTCTACAATACTATAATTTTTATTACTATCAAAGTTATCCTAAAGCTTTTTAAAAATTTACCTCACCACCCATAAGGATCTAATGTCTATTTTCTGGCAAATATCTATGTGAGGCCACAGTTTCAATGTTTGCAGAAAAAAATTTACTTCTCTGTTTTTAAAATAATATTTTAAATATTATCCAATTTAATTTGGAGTGCTGTTGTTAATGTCAGATGCAGAGTAATAGACAGGTTTCTTTTAGAGGTAATCATAAATCTGGATTCGTAATGGTACAAACTATAAATCTGCCCTTTTAACCAAAGGACAAGTGCTAATTAAGGTGTCCATGATATAGTCCTAAGACAAGAACAAGATCTGAACATGTTCTTAGCTATATTTTGACCTCACCAATTTTTAATAGGGTGGCCATGGATAGTCATTTATCCTCTTCCTGTTTTAACTTTCTCATTTGTAAAATGAGGCTATGTACATCTGACAGATGAAGTGAATGGTTGTTTTGATGTGGCTTTGTGAACTCTTAGAACTTTTTAAACTCAAAGGAAAGCACACACAAGGTATTTGTTAATATGACTAGTAATTCTTCAAGTAATTAATTAAAAAATAACAATAGTAGGAAGTGCTAGAAGACTTATTAGGGTCTGTTTCAGTCACAAGGCTCTAACACAACTCCAGTGGAGGGTCCACACATTTCCTATAGTCTGTTTAAAATACAATGGACCCTAGATAGTCTTAACAAAACAAAAAAAGGATGGCGGGAGAAGAGAGCCAGAGGCATATTTGCATATTATCAATTTAGTAACTGACATTTATTTTCTTAAGATGTATGTCATTGTTCAAATAAAAATTTTAAATATCCCAATCTGATTAGAATTAAGAAGCACACATCAAACTATGAGAGGTCAAACAGAAAGATAACCCATCTGTTAGTTATCATTCAGGAGTAGGTTCTTTCACATAATTTTTTGATACATGGTTCCATAAATTCAGGGATGCTAACAGGAATTGTGTTCAATGTACAAATGACCATTCTGGGACAGATTCAGTTATTTTATTAACTACTTTTTTGGAATAAAATGTGAAGTATATTATTCTCCAATGTGATTTAATTGAAATGAGAGGTGAGTATTAAAAGAGCCACATATATTACAAAAAAAACTTCTAATTTGGAGAAATGCATTTTTATACATTGTAGTCATTAAATATGAGTTTAAAAACTCAATTATTTGTGTGATTCACAAGGTGTTTTGTTTTCCAATATCTTCCAAGTTTAGATTTTGTTTCAGTGTTTCAGGCTATCATAACAAAAATGCTGTAGACAGAGTGACTTAAACAACAGAAACTTATTTTCTCACAGTTCTGAAGACTGGAAGTCTGTAAGATCAAAGTGCTATGGTCAGCTTCTGGTGAGAGCTCTCTTTCTAGCTTGTAGATGGTCATATTATCACCAAGTGGTCACAGGTATGACTTTATGTGCAGGCAGAGAGCAAGCTCTCTATATCTCTTTTTGTAAAGACATTGATCCTGCTAGATTAGCACCCCATCCAAAAATGATCTAATTTAACCTTAATTACTTCCAAGAATCTCCATTTCTAAATATATCTACTCTAGGTGTCAGAGTTTCAACATATGAGTGTGTGTGTGTGTGTGTGTGTGGCGGGGGTTGGGGGATGGGGACGGGCCAGGGGGAAATAAACATATAGTCCATAAAAGATAGAAATTTAACACCAAATTCTACTGGGTTTTCTTTTTCCTTTACATATGTCCATTTGACCCTTTATTCATGCAGGCCATTAAGCAATATTCAGTATATTCTAGGCTTTTTGCTAGATCCTGAGGAGAAAACCAAAGAGCAAGTCATGTGACCTCAAGGAATCCATGTTCAGTAATGAAGATATATAAACAAAGATGAAAGCTGTGAACATTTTCTTCCTTCTGGAAAAAAATCAGCACATAGATTAATTCTATAATGAGATGGAATTAAATTATCCACAGTGGAGTTTGCAAAATTAATTCATATCTTCGTCTTTAGCCAAAATAGAGTAATGGATACTTTTCTGCCTGAAACAAACACAAATCAAGAAAAAGATAAAACTGTTTTATCAGACAATGAAGACAGACTTCCCAGAGAAAATATAAATTATGAGGTGATGTCTATGATTTCCCAGCTTACTATCTTGGGAGAATTTCCAGGCCATGGCACAAGGAAGGGAAATGCGGGCAGAGTCTGGTGGCCTCTCTGACAAGTTCTATAGATAGAGCTGAGAATCTGGAAAGACCAACATAGTTAGAAATCATGGGATGGGATACAGTACTGAGGGGAGAGAGAGAGAGAAAATAGCAACTCAATCTGAAAGGATTAAATGAAACTGTGTGTAATGATCACAAAGAGCATTGGGAATTATGCCTGTCCCAACTATGAACAATGGAAAAACCTCGAAATTCAGAGCCCATTGGACAGGATACATGCAAATGAGGGTACAGACTACTTAGTATATTAACTCTAGGTATTAAGGGGAACACAATTTTGGTTTCACCTGAGAAATCTTCATAGCAAGAACCAAAATAAATAAGCAATTTCCAAGTAATTTAACTGAATACAAGAACCAAATTCAAGGATAATTACAGGAATTCAAAAATATCCCTCAGCCAAGAAAGTACAATGCACAGTGGAACATACCAGTCATGCAAAGCAGGAAAATATGGCACTCCCATGAAGAGAAAAAACAGTCAATCCTGACCCAGAACAGACACAGTTATTAGAACTAATGGACAAGGAAATGAACATCATTATAGCTATCACAGAAGTAAATTTAATATGCTGAAAATAAGAAAAATAAAAAATATATATTTTAAAGTCCTAAATGTATCTTCTATCAGTAAAACTGAAAAATGTCTTACAGAAAAAATGCACAGGGTGGGATTAATTTTAGATCAAATATTGCATTAAAAAATGGTTAGTAAACTTGAAGATATTAGAAGTTACCCCAAATAAAACCTACAGGAAAAAAAAAAAAAACAGAAATAATAAAAAGTGGATCAGTGAGCAGTGGAACAATTAAAACAGTTTAATATATGTTTAATTAAAAATTCTGAAATGAGAATATTAAAGAAATAATGACCAAATATAGTTTTTAATTATATTAAAAATTATAAACCCACAGATTCAAGAAATCCAATGAACCTCAAGTATACAAGTATACACTCTCAAACACAGAAAACTCCCATAAGGTACATTGGTCAGAACCAGGGCTAGAGAAAAAATTTAAAAATAGAAAGTTATAGAGGACATATTAGCTGCAGAGAACTCAAGATAAGGGTGATAATAGATATATACACCGAGTCGCAGATTATAATGGTCTCTAAACTCATAATAATCTGACCAATCAGTGTATATACCTATATATATACTAGAGGCCTGATGCATGAAATTCATGCATGGGGGTGGAGGGATGTCCCTCAGCCCAGCCTACACCCTCTCCAATCTGGGGCCCCTCAAGGGATGTCAGATTTCCTTCTCACAATCTAGGACTTCAGGCTCCAAACTATTCATCTACCTGCTTTCCTGATTGATCCTAACCACTTCTGCCTGCCAGCCTGATCACCCCCTAACCACTCCTCTGCCAACCTGATTGATGCCTAACTGCTCCCCTGACAGCCTATTTGTCCCTAACTGCCCTCCCTTGTAGGACTGGTCACCCTTAATTGTCCTCCCTTGCAGGCCTGGCCTCTCCCAACTGCCATCTACTGCTGGCCATCTTATGGTGGTCATCTTGTGTCCACATGGGGACAGGATCTTTGACCACATGGGGCCAGCCATCTTGTGTTGGAGTGATGGTCAATCTGGCTATTACTCCTTTATTAGATAGGATAGAGGCCTGGTGCACAGGTGGGGGCCAGCTGGTTTTCCCTGAAGGGTGTCCCAAATGAGGGTGGGAGTTCTCTTGGGGCATGGGGCAGTCTGAGCAAGGGTCCTGTGGTGGTTTGCCAGGCTCTCAGCTGGTGAGCATCGTGGCAGTGGTGGGAGCCTCTCCTTCGTCCTCAATAGCGCTAAGAGAGCAGGCCTAAGCCATCAGTCAGACATCCCCTTAGGGCTCCTGGACTGTGAGAGGGTAAAGGCCAGGTTGAGGGACCACCCCCATACACACACGCAATTACACAGATTCTGCACACTGGGCCTTTAGTGTTTATATAAAAAAAAACAACCTTAGATACTATCTTCCTCTGGAACAAAGGAATGATAGGCATTCTTACTGTCTGGTATAAAAGATTTGGGTTCCCCCAAAAAATACTACTAGTATTTTTCTCCTGTAATGAAACCTGCTCTAAGTGCAGGTACTTCTTACTCTTTTGTAATTCTCTGTGAGAACTGTGGCTAAAATAATCAGCAGAAAATGCTGTTAATCTTGTAACTACTCTTACTGTGAATAATGAAAGATCTTTTGTTTTTGACTTAGGAATCTTGTATCTTTCACCAGAATTCATGACACTAGGGCAGATTAACTCTGTAATTTGTAAGTAGGATAAAATATCTTCCTTTTGCCATTCCTCAGACAAATAAATCATAATGTAAATATCTGTGTTTTCCAATGATCTTAGACAACCCTGCTAGCAGTTCTCAACCTGTGGGTCGCAACCTGTGGTTCTCAACCTGAGAACTGCTTTCAGGGTTGCCTAAGACCATCAGAAAGCACAGATATTTGCATTACAATTCAACAGTAGCAAAATTACAGTTATGAAGTAGCAACAAATATAATTATATGGTTGGGAGTCTCCACAACATGAGGAACTGTATTAAATGGTCACAACATTAGAAAGGTTGAGAACCACTGCTCTAGATAAACAGATAGTGTAGTTATAGATATATTAAAGGAACTGAGTATGTAGTTAAAATCATTTCACAAAAAAAACTCTAGGATCCATTGATTTCATTGGCAAATTCTACAAAATCCAATCTAATAAAAGAGTAATATACAAATTAACTATCATTCCACTAAACCTACAAGCCACACCACCAGCCATGCCAACAGCCAATCAGGAGTTAGTATACAAATTAACCCAGCCAAGATGACTGCAGTCAGGGAGAGCAAGCAGGAGGGAGGCTTGGATTTCCCTCGTGATGGAGGAAGCCAAGCTTTTCACACACCCTGGTGGGCCCAGGATTCAACTCAAAGCTACAAAATTTCAATTATAGAAGATAAATAAATCCCCTCAAAAATGATAGCAGCCACAGAGCTGGAGAGAGCAGAAGGCTAGGGTTACCCCTGGTGATGGAGGAAACCAAGCCTGGCTTTCTCTGCTTAAAGCTACAAAGTTTCAATTATAGAAAGTAAATAAATCCCAACAGAAATGGCTGCTGCCTCAGAGCAAGCAGGAGGCTTGGCTCCACTCCAGGCTACAAAGCTTCAATTGTAGAAGATAAATAAATCCCAGATACCAGAGCCTCTGCTTTGGTCTCTGGGGGCATGGCTAGGCTGCAAACCACCACAGGACCCTTGCCCAGGCCACCCCATGCACCCAAGGGAACCCCCACCCTGATTTGGGACAGCAGTGGAGGGCAGTTGGGAGGGACCAGGCCTGCAAGGGAAGGCAGTTGTGGGCGATCATGCCAGCAAGGGAGGGCAGTTGAGAGAGACCAGGCCTGCAAGGGAGGGCAGTGGGGTGATCAAGCCTACAGGGGAGAGCAGTTAGGGGTGACTAGGCCTGAAGAGAAGAGAAATTGGGAATGACCTGGCCTGCAAGAAAAGGTAGTTAGGGGATCCAGGCCTATAGGGGAGAACAGTTGGAGGGGGAGACCCGGCCTGCAGGGAAGGATAGTTAGGGGTGGCCAGGCCTGCAGGGGAGGGCAGTTAATGGCATATAGGCTGGCAGGGGAGCAGTTAGGCATTACTTAGGCTGGCATGGGAGTGGTTAGGGGGTGATCAGGCTGGCAGGCAGAAGTGGTAAGGGGAAATCAGGAAGGCAAGTGGGTGAGCAGTTGGGAGCCTGCAGTCCGGGATTGTAAGAGGGATGTCCGACTGCCCATTTAAGCCTTATCCAGGTGTCTTGGATTATGAAAGGGATGTCCGACTGCCTGTTTAGGCCTGATCACAGTGCACTGAGCTTCTAGTATTTAATAAATAGATAATACTAACTCTTCAAATAACTTCCAGAACACTATAGAAATAAGATATCTCTCTGTTTTTTCTGGGGCCAGGGTTACTCTTATACCAAAACTTAACGAATACATTAAAATAAAATAGAACGTAGCATTTTACAATATGGGAAAATTCTAAACAGAACAATATAACCAAGCATGTATAATATACAAAAGGGATAATCCATCATAACCAAATGGGATTTATCCCAGGAGTACAAGATATGTTTGACATCAGAAAATAAACATTACTGAATATATTAACAAACTAAACTTTTAAACCATATGATCATAGAGAAAACATCTGACAAAATATAAGATATATTTCTGATAAAAACTCATAACAAAATAGGATTAAAGAGCAACTTCTTAAACCTGATAAAAAGTATCTATAGGAAAACTATAGGTAACATCATACTTAATGATAAAAGACAAATGCTTTTCCCCTGAAAAGAAGTAAAAATGTGTTTATCCAAAGTTGACATGATCACATATGTAGAAAATTTAACAGAATCTACAAAGAAACTAACAGTTTATTAACAGAGCTGCAGGGTACAATGTCAATATAAAATTAATTATATGTCTATATTTTAGATATAATCAAAGATAATTTTAAACATACTGTTAGCAAAGTGGTTCTCAATCTTTCTAATACTGCAACCCTTTAATACAATTCCTAATGTTGTGGTGACCCCCAACCATAAAATTATTTTCCTTGTTACTTCATAACTATAATTTTGCTACTGTTAGGAATCGTAATGTAAATATCCGTGTCTTCCAATTATCTTAGGTGATGACCCTGCTAGCAGTTCTGAGAACTACTGCTGTAGAGCCTAATACCATTGTAAAACATAGATATTTACATTATGATTTGTAACAGTAGCAAAATTATAGTTTTGAAGTAGCAAAGAAAATAATTTTATGGTTAGGGTCACCACAACATGAGGAACTGTATTAAATGGTCGCTGCATAAGAAAGGTTGAGAACAAAATACTTAAACAAAACCTGACCAAATATGTATAAGATCTAAACACTAACTTTTGAAACACTTTTGAGAGGGAAAATACTAAAGGCCTTAATAAACGGAGTGATATTTCTTGAGTCAGAATGCTCAATATTATTAAGATGTCAACTCTCCCCAAATTAATTAAATGTAATATTATTGAAAAGTACAGCAGTTTTCTGGATGCTGTTTGTTTTTGTCAAACTTAACAGGTTGATGGTAAAGTTCATATGATTATAATTCAAATGTGCTAGCAAAGTCCAAACAACTATGAAAAGAGAAACAAAATGAGAAAAGTAACATAACCTGATTTAAGACTGATTATAAAGCTAAATTAACAGGCCTGAATTAGGTTAACTTAGACAAACAGATCAAAGAACACATTAGAGAATCTAGAAACAGATCCACACATATATGAAACACTGATTTTTGATACAATGGAGAAAGAATAGGTTTTTAAAATATACTGCTACAGAATTATAGAAGTCCATAGGTAAAAAACAATAAAAACAAACAAACAAAACTTTGATCTCTACCATGTATTTTATAGAAAACTTAATTCTAAATGGTCCCTAGGTTTAAATGAAAACATAAGATCATAAAACTTATAGAAGAAACAGGAAAAAAATTTAGTTATCATATAAAAATATACCCAGTAAAAAAAAAGATGATAAATTAGAGTTTATTAAAATTGGAAACACTATTAGCAAGGATGAAAAGACAAATCATAGACCAGGTGAAAACATTTTAAAATCATGTATCTAATAAAGGATTCATCTTCACAACATATAAATTGATATAAATGGGCAAGATATTTGAATATACCCTTCACCAAAGATAAACAGATGGCAAATTTAACTAAAATTAGAGACCGGCCATTGCAAATATTTGTAAGGAAGTAGAGTAACAATATCTCTCAGAAACCTGGTGCAAATGTAAAAATAGTTTAATTGCTTTGGAAAACAGTTTGGCAATTTCTAAAACACATAAATTTACAACTTTCAGACAATTCAGCCATTTTAATTCTAGGAAATGAAAGTATATGTCTGTACAAAAGTGAATGTTAATTGCTTCATTTATCATAGTCAAAAAGTGGAAGCAACCCAAATTTCCATCAACAGAATGTATTCCTGTAACATATTTATGTTATTTCTATGCAATGGAATACTACTCAGCAATAAAAATAAATGAGAAATAAGATACACTGGGTCATGGATGAGTCTCAAAATAATTATACTGAGTGAAAGAAGCAACTTCAAAAGGGCTACATACTTTATGATTTCATTTACAAAAAATCACAGACAAATCCACGGTGGCTATTGGCAGTGGAATGTGGAGGAGAAGCCGGGGGATGGAAGGATTACATAGAAGACTAAATCTTGATTGTTTCAACAATTCACAAGTACTAATATGTTTCAATGTCAAAACTTGTCAAATATACTTTTGCATGTGCAGTTTATTGTGTGTCAATTATACAGCCATAAATCTGTCCTGAGGGGACAATTTGCATATTAGGCTTTTATACATATACTAGAGGCCCAGTGTATGAAATTCATGCATGGGTGTGGGTGTCCTTCAGCCCAGCCTGCTCCCTTTCCAATCTGGATTGGGCTTAAACAGGCAGTCGGACATCCTTCTCACAATCCAGGACTGCTAGCTCCCAACTCCTTACCTGTCTGCCTTCCTGATTGCCCCTAACTGCTTCTGTCTACCAGCCTTATTACCCCCTGACCACTCCCCTGCCAGCCTGATTGATGCCTAACCTCTCTTCTTCCAGCCTGTTTGCCCCTAACTACCCTCCTCTACTCACCCTACAACTGCCCTTCCCTGCAGGCCTGGTCACCCCCAACTTCCCACATCTGTTGGCCTGGTCACTCCTAACTGCTCTCCCCTGCAAGCTTGATCACCCCCAACTGCCCTCCCTTGTAGGCCTGGTCCCTCCCAACTGCCCTCCTCTGCTGGCCATCTTGTGGTGGCCATCTTGTGTCCACATGGGAGCAGGATCTTTTGACCACGTGGGGCAGACAAGTTGTGTGTTGGAGTGATGGTCAATCTGCATATTACTCTTTTATTAGATAGGATAGAGGCCTGGTGCATAGGTGGGGGCCAGTTGGTTTGCTCTGAAGGGTGTCCTGGATCAAGGTGGGTGTTCCCTTGGGGCATGGGATGACCTGGGCAGTTACCCAAGTGGAGGCCCTGGTATCTGGGTTTTATTTATCTTCTACAATTGAAACTTTGTAGCCTGTAGCGGAGCCAAGCCTTCTGCTAGCCCCATAACAGCAGCCATTGAAACTTTGTAGCCTTAAGTGGAGGCCTCAGCAGGCCAGGGTGTGTATAAAGCTTGGCTTCCTCCATTGCCAGGGGCAACCCAAGCCTTGCTCCATGTTGGCAGCCATTGAAACTTTGTTGCCTTAAGTGGAGGCCTGTACTGCTAGGGTTTGCAGAAAGCTTGGCTTCCTCCAACATCAGAGGCAACCCAATCCTCCCTTCTGCTTCTCTGTTGCTGTACCCATCTTGGTTGGATTAATTTGCATACTTTCTCTGATTGGCTGGTGGATGTGGCTTGCAGTATAGTGGAGGTGTGGTCAATTTGCATATTACTCTTTTATTAGGTAGGTTATAGATATCCTTATTTTAATGTTAACTGGTTAGCAAGCTAATTTTATTAATTGTAGCACACATACATCTGTGCATATTTGTGTATGTGTGTGTATGATCTATATAACTTAGTAAAGATTAAATGACATACTATTAGCAAAAATATTGAGCCTATAGTAATTGCTCTATAAAATGAGAATTTCACTTTTTCTCTTTTGTACTGAATAAGATGAAGACTTTTTTTGTTTACTTGTTTGTTTTATTTTGGCTGAAGTTTTTGAAAAATAGCTTAAGCTATAAAATATACCACTGACTGTATGGATGGCTAATTCTAAATTTGAAAGACTTGAGGAAGAGATAAATATTCTCTTTTAAAAATATCTCTAAATAGGTATAAGAATTTTATGTTTAGTGTATTATCTACTTGATATAATTCAGAATCACTTACAACTTTATTAAAAAAAAACAACACATTTATAACTTTAAATTCCAAGATTGAGAGTTGCATCTGCTATCAGATAAGTGTTCATATAATATTACAGACTATATTTTCTTCATAATAGCATAGTTTTTATTTACAAAAAATATAGACAACTAAATATTAGATTTTGTATATGGAATGTTTGTCCCTTTGTTATAAAATTTACTCTTCAAACATATATACTCCAATAAAATAATTTTTACCTTCTTACATGTAAATATTTTTATTTAAACTGAGAATCTTTAGACTTCTTTTTTTTAAAGAAAGTTAAGCCAAAACCGGTTTAGCTCAGTGGATAGAGTGCTGGCTTGTGGACTGAAAGGTCTCAGGTTCGATTTGGTCAAAAGCATGTACCTTGGTTGCGGGCACATTCTTAGTAGGAGGTATGCAAGAGACAAATGATTGATGTTTCTCTCTCATCAATGTTTCTAACTCTCTATCCCTCTCCCTTCCTCTCTGTAAAAAAAATCATTAAAAATATATATTTAAAAAATAAATGAATAAAATAAAGTTAGGAATTTGAACAGAGTAGCCAAGTTCAAGAAAACACATAACTGATCAAAAATGCTCAGGAGATATATCTTTAGTTTCCATATAGTATTGGCAGACATCCTGCATTTTAAAAACCAGTTTTCAAACTTGAATTTGTTTGGTTTCTTTAGGACATCAATCTGAGTTTACCCACTCCCTTCTATTTTTGTTCATATCAGTGTGAATGATGTCTATCTTTCTCTTATCTTCATCCAATTTCTTGTTGCTTCATTGGTTTTCTGAGTTTGAGTGCTACTTTCTGAAAAAAACTCTGAAACATGATCACATTTTATGTAATCTAGACCATAATACAGAGAAATGTTTTATATTTGCATTTCTCTGAAAAATGAAAAATGATGCTATAACTGTCCTAATTTAATTCAGAGTGATACACAATGTGTTTTTAAATAAACATTTTGGAAACAACGCAAATGAAGACATAATACAGTGTCACAGTATGATGGATGTCTTCTAATGAAATTAAATTTGATTTAAAATTTTTGACAAAGTGAATACTTGCTTATAATTTAGGTAGAAGTATTAAACATTAAGTATGATAATCTCAGGCACTTTTTTGTGGAGAGATGTTCTTTCAGATCTTTACACACCACTTATTAAGATGAATGTGCATGTCAGGTTTTATCTTTATAATAGTATATGCTATTCTCAATGTAAGACAAAGCCAAGCTCAACTGAATCTGCTTTGGATTGTTTGCAGCCAAGTTTTAGGATTTAAAAAAAATAAAATTCAAAATAATATTCTTAACATGATTGAGATTAATATAAAAAATTTTAATGACAATCTTTTATAAAATTTATTGTTTTTTTAAATATTATTACTTATTATTTATTTAAATTATTTATTGTTTAAAGTATTATATGAGTCTTCTTTTCCCTCCATTGACATCTCCCTGGCCACCCCCACCCCCTAGCACAAGTGCTCACCCCCCTACTGTCTGTGTCCATTGGTTATGCCCATATGCATGCATACAAGTCCTTTGTTTGATCTCTTACACCCTTACACCCTCCCTTCCTTCATAGGTTGTACAGTCTGAGTTGTGATTTTATTAAGCAACTGGAATGAATTAGTTGTGACATGATCAATTTATTTTAATTAAGAAAAGTAGAACATTTTACATTGGCATCTATAAAATTACAAATTAGATGGCAGAGAATCATGAAATATTCTATGGGAAAGTATTTTTAGATGCCCAACACATAGTTGTTAAGAGTAGAATATTTCACTTTATTTTCATAAATCTCCACTATAAGATATCAATTACCTTCATTCATACAATAGTCATCTTCTACTTTGAGCTGCTTTTATTTCTCCCTAAAGTTTTCAGAATATATTACAATTTCTGGATGCTTGAAATAATAAAGTTGACCTTGCTACAGTTGATTATTTTATGTCAGAACACATCAATTGTGTTACTTTATAATCTAGTTGATTATGAGTTATATTTTGTTTCATTTTTTTAACAACTCTAAAATTAGAATGTATCTTACAAGCATTGTGAAGCAGGTCACTAAGATGAAATAGCTGACATTACTGGAATACCTGATTCAAAACTTACAGAATGGATATCAACAGAAAATCCTACCAATATATAGAGCAAACTTTTAAAAATGCACCAAAATGATAGAATGTAAATAAATAAGTAAATTGGTTATTTCCCGCCAAAAGTGATTTGAGAATGTAAGCTTCTAAATATGGAGAAATTTTAGGACTATCTTAACCTCTATCTGTATACACAATTTTTACACATTAAAAAATCTGACTACATAGTCTAAAAAGAGTTCTTTGAAAATAATAAAACATAATTTATAAACTATAAGTAAGTGCTATGTCAAGTCTAGTAGGCATAAAATTAATAGTACATAAAATTTTAGATAATAATTATAATATTTTGATCAAAACATTTAAAGTGTTATCCATACCTGAATTAGAAAGGTTTTGAAAAATGACATTTCTTTTTTCTAAAATTAAACCTTAGTCCTGGCTAGTGTTTCTAAGTGGTTAGAGTTTTGGCTTCCACACACTGAGTGACAGGTTTGATTCCCAGTCAAGAGCACATACTTTGGTTGTGGGTTTGATCTGCAGCCAGTTGGGGTGAATACAGGAGGCAGCCCGTATCAACCAGTCAATGTGTCTCTCACATCAATGTTTCTCCTTTTCTCCCTTTCTTTCTATTTCTCTCGGTCCTCTCCACTTCCACTCTTTCTAAAAAGCAATGGAAAAAAATCCTCAGGTGAGGATTAATAACAACAAAACAAACATTATTTCATATAGAGTAGCATATATATATTGTTTCCTTTATTTCTTCTATATTCCTTTTGCTCTCAAGTACAGAGTAAATAAAGACATTTTGATAATTATTTACAAGGCAATTTACAAACACTTCTGAAATTGAAATGGCAAAAAACTTTTCAAAACTCTTTTGCAATGTGCATCCTCACTATGGGAATGAAATAGACTACAGAGAAGAAAATGTTAATGAGATAAATGTAAGACATATTTAAATTCTTCACTTGTTAGTTTTATTTTATCACATTATTAGTCATGCTATAGTCCAACAATTTAAAAATTCTGGTCTTGATAGAGAAAAAGTTAGAAAGAAGTAATAATTATTTGCATATAAATAAAACACATTATGACTGGCGTAATGGTTTAAAAGAACTTCATAAAAATGTGTAGAAATTACTAAAATAAAATGCATTTCTTCTTTTGCTCACCCATTAATCAAACTTTGTCTAACATAAAAAAATCAAACTGTCTGCTCTTAATACCTTTCAAAAATAATCTGTTATGCTAGTGCTTAATTTTTTAATGTAAAATAGCAACAGAAATTTCAGGAAGAAAAATAAAGAAAAGAAAAATCTGGAGGATTAAATAATAGTAAACGTCCAAACCCGAAAGGAAGTAGATAAACTGGTATCTCAATCATCCATATATTGCACGTCTTTCTCTTAATGTAAGTCACCAATGGCTGTAAGCCTAGAGTATGGCTATGTATGGTGTTAAGTGTAGTTCACTTATTTTTCTAATGTAAGAATATGCTTTATCTGTGGAAATTTTGTTTTTTGTTTGTTTTTAAAGAAATGTTATATGTGCATGCTGAAGTGATTGCAGGTACAATTTTACTTGCCCAATTGTAGATGATTGCCAAAATGAAAGACAATGAATAATGCATTATCCTTTTCAATAAATGGGAAATTAATAAGTTTTTCAGGAAACATTTTTCACCATAATTCTCATAACAGTTTACTTTGAAGCAGAGTGTAGGAAAAGTTCTTGAGAAGCTGCCAATCCAAGAACAAAGCCAGTTCAGCACATGAACTGAAAGAGGAGTCAGGCCTGAATAAAGTACCCAAAGAGGAAGTGCCTAAAACTACACTAAATATATACAAATGACCTATAATTTTATAGCTGATTACAGACTATGGCTTGTATAGCACATTGATCTGTTGCCCATTACTATCACCAGGCGCTAGGATAGACATCTGGCAGAAGTAGGGGAAATCTTTTGGTTTCTTTTAATAGCAATAGTTCTATTAGTTTTCGATTTTGTTGAATTTAATTCAAGATTTATATACTCAATAAATTCAAATTATTTGATGCTAAGGTTTATCTTTTAAATATATTTTATTGATTTTTAACAGAGAGGAAGGGAGAGGGATAGAGAGTTAGAAACATCAATGAGAGAGAAACATCGATCAGCTACCTCCTGCATGCCCCCTACTGGAGATGTGCCCGCAACTAAGATACATGCCCTTGACCGGAATCGAACCTGGGATCTTTCAGTCCACAGGCCGACGCTCTATCCACTGAGCCAAACCAGTCTCTGCAAAGGTTTAAAGCATCCATTTGTTTAGAATATATATGTTCTATTCCAGGCTTTTTTTCTACTATTTTTCCCTATTATTGTGAGTTTTTCTTAAATTTGATTATCATTGTCAAACCATGGTTGAGGGAAAAATAAAGCTTCACTACAAATATCTTCCTCTTAAGTTTTCAAAAGACAAATTTATAGAACAGATTTGACTTGTGACAGACTTATGTCATGATAACTCATTATATCTTTTTTCCAAAATTTAGGTAGCAGGCTATTCAAGTTATACTGAGAGCTTCTCATGGGAATACCTGATCTAGAGTTTAACAGAAACAGGGACAGCTCTGCCAGTAAGTGTCTCTAAAATATATATGAGAATTTTCTCTTGAGTTCTTAATTGCTCAATTTTAAACTGCCTTCAGCATTTAGCAAGGGCACTTAAAACTGGGAGTAGGCCTTGAAAAATAGTTTTGCTTGAGGCTCAGAAATACCTGGGAGCAGGCACAGCTAAGATAAGTGTGTTGAATCCATATTGACATTACTAGGATACTGTTTCTTATAGACATAGTCTCATTCACTCAGTGCTGCTTATCTTCTACTGATGAATATATTAAATCTTGCTCCGCACCAAGGCCTTTGCACTAGAAATTAGAACTTATCTATAGACAAAAAAAGAACATGTGAGGTTGCTTTTAATATCATTTATTGTACAGCCCTCCTTGTACCTACCAACACCATCCCAATATGCTGAGACTGACCATTCCAATAATTTTGGAAACTATGAGACTAGGAATCTCAATTGCCCCTGCCTTTCAACATTTCCAACATCATACTTCACTCTTTTCCTTCTGCTAGCTTATTTACACTTTAACAATATAATATATTTTGGACTATGGTCATTATATACATATATATAAATACAGATAAAGAGTAAGCTGTAGAATCAGAGAAAGTTTCCTAGAAAAGGCTATACCTGAAGCTATTTTGAATGATAAGCATTTTAAAAGGGGGAGAGATAGTAGACATTTGTCATAACAATATCTTTACTGGTACAGCTTCTATGGCAATGGAAACTGAGATAATAAGCAAATGGGACTACATCAAAATAAAAAGCTTCTGCACAGCAAAAGAAACCATCAACAAAACAAGAAAACTCACTGCATGGGTGAACATATTTGCCAATGTTATCTCCAATAAGGGGTTAATCTCCAAAATGTATAGGGAACTCATACAAAAGGAAGATAAACAATTCAATAAAAAAATGGGCAAAGGATCTAAATAGACACTTTTCGAAAAAGGACATATAGAAGATCAAGAGACATATGAAAACATGCTCAAATTTACTAATCAGCCAAGAAATTAAAATCAAAACAACAATGACGTACCATCTCACCCCTGTCATAATGGCTATCATCAACAAATCAATAAACAACAAGTGTTGGCAGGGATGCGGAGAAAAAGGAACCCTCATCCACTGCTGGTGGGAATGCAGACTGGTGCAG
>PVJN01009681.1:0-59975 GCA_004026805.1 Lasiurus borealis | reverse complement strand
CCCCCCCCCCCGACCGACCGACGGAGCCACGCAAGCGCAATGACCGCTTCCTTTTCTTTCTTAAGGACCCGCCTCCCGGCGGCGCAGCCTCGGACGGAGCAGGCGCCGAGGCGGTCCTCGCGCTGGAGCGTCTCAGCGGGCGGCTGCCCCGGGGAGCGGCGCACGCGCGGTTGCTCGCAAATAAAGTCATTCATTCATTTGGCTTTTTACTCTTGCGGTTGTTTTTAAAGGGAAGAACAGGCATTCATTCATTCATTTGGCTTTTTATTCTTGCGGTTGTTTTTAAAGGGAAGAACGGACGTTGTGCATGCAGTTTTGTGGGCCACTCACCCCAAAAACTCATTTTCATGGTTCTGGAACGCCGAAGGTAACATGAAACTCTTAAGACAAGTTCTGCAAGATAGAGGGGTTCATTCACTCAGGCAACCTATGTTTATACATGTATGCATATAAGCCTAACCAATGGACACAGACACTAACCAAATGCATCCTGTGAGAGCGAGGGTCTGGGATACTGTGATGGATACAATGTATCTGCCTTCAGGAAGCCTGCGGGACTCGCTCCCCTCCCCGTCTACAATCTATACAATCTTCCATGGCTTGAGGGCATTGCCCCAACTGCTTAAGATAATAACAGCGACCTAGCCCCTGCCTTCTGCTCTAGGTTCCTCTCTAGCCAACCATGCTTCAGTCACCCTGCCTTTTACTTTTAAAGATATATTTGTTTTGATTTTTGAAAGGGAGTGGGAGAGAGAGGAAAATCAATGATGGGAGAGAATCACTGATTGGCTGCCTCCTGCATGCCCCACACTGGGGATCAAGCCCGCAACCAGGGGGATGAGCTCCAACTGGGGCTCTAACCCTGACCTCTTGATTCACAGGTCAACGCTCAACCCCTGGGCCACCCTGCCTTTTAAACTGTCAAAGGCACCGTGATCACCTGCTGCTGTTCCCTGTGCTTAGAACAGTCTTGCATCTCCATCCCCTTTCCTTTGTCTGACTCGTCGTCTCCCACGTCTTAATTCAAAAGTCACTGTTTTCTAACTGAAGTATTTATTACATCTCAAAAGTGTCTCTGGACTTGAAACACCTACAAGCGTAATTAAATTGAAAAGGGCATTCTAACTAGTAACACCATAATATGTCCTTTTCTTTTTCTTTATTTTTATGTTTATTGATTAAGGTATGACATGTGTCCTTCTTCCCCTCTTGCTGCGTCCCCCCTCCCCCCTCCTTGTGTCCTCACTCCCTGGTGTCTGTGTCCATTGGTTAGGCTTATATGCATACAAATCCTTTGGTTGATCTCTTCCCCTTACCCCCACCCTGCCCTGCCTTCCCTCTGAGGTTCGACTGTCTGATCGATACTTCTCTGTCTCTGGATCTTTCTTCATCAGTTTATGTTGTTCATTATGTTCCACAAAGGAGTGGGATTTTATCTTTGACTGACTTATTTCACTTGGTACAATGTTCTCCAGGTCCATCCATGAGTCTTCCCTAATCCTCTGTTACTTAGGGTAACACTATTACTGTAAAAAATGGTTCCCCTTTATACACAAATTTCAGGACTTAACAGAATGGCCTTCTCAATCACTGCCTGTATGACAATAAGTAGCTTTAGCTTCAGGTTTCTCCCCTGAGGGTGGTTGTGAATATTCAGGAATTAATACCTGTGGAGGCATTTGGAATGGCCAATGGCAATTTGCATATAAACTAACTTATCTTTATTACTACTGTATTTGCAATGTCAATGTCACCTTTATCCTCTATAAATTTCTTTTCTCAGAGAGCAGCACTCAGAACTAGATAAAATGCTCTTAATCACCTAAGAGAGTAAGGGGTCACCTTTTTGACATGGACACCTATACTTGTAATCCAGCCCAATCGTGTGAGCTTTTATTTTTAACTGCCCGTTTTGTAATTTCTTAAAAGATGGAGGAATAATTTACTTATCTGTCATAGTTTCTGAGTATAGAACATTTTAAAGAAATATACTGGGAAACAGACATTTAAGCACATAGATTCCTCAGTGTGAATATGCTCTTTGGGTTCGAATTCATCTCTTCTTCCTCCCTGCTGTTTTACCACATGTAATTTACCTAACATTTCTGGGCTTTGATTTTTTTTTTTAAATCTATAAAACCAGGGATAATACTTTTCATGATTGTTGAAAGAATTAAATGAGGTCATATATACAAAGTACTTAGCATAGTGCTTGGAACTGAGTACTCAATAAATTATGACTATTAGTCTGGTTCCTTCTACCTTCTGAGTAATGAAATATTTGCAACAAGGTATGGCAAATATTTATTAGATATTCAACTTTTAAGAACATCACTAAATACCTGGATATTCCAAATACTCCTCTTAACTATAATTTGCTCTATTTCCATCCTGTAATCCTTCCTTGAAAAAGTTTTCCTCTCTTTTTGTCTCTATCTCCTTACCTCTCTATCTCTATCTCTCTTTTTCCAATACTAAATTCCCAAGGAACTATTGCTTCTTTTCTCCCAAACCATTTATTCTTAACCAATAGCTCTCCACCTAAGCCCACCTTCCCTTTCATACATTAAAAAAAAAAAAATCATCTTTATTGTTGAAAGCATTATAGATGTCTCCCTTTTCCTTACCATTGCATTTTTATGTAATTTCTTCACATACAACTTTAGTCCCCTCCATCTGCTGGATTTGGATTTTTTGAACAAGGTGTATATTGTTCTCTGGTTTAAAGTCCCATCCTGTCAACATAGTCATTCATCCCCTTGTACAAAAATGTTGAGTGAAGCTTTCTTGCTACAGAATTTGGCTGCAGTCAATATGTCCCTTACCCGGAAATACTTATTTAATAAGTGTGCATTTGTAAGTTTTAAGAATCATGAATCTGTTTGATTAAAACCATGGCAGGACAAACTCCAATTACAAATTTAATCTTTCTTCGGTTGAAAATAGTCTACTTTTCTGATTATTAACTTAATGACTAGTGTGCATTAGTTCAATCAAAGTCTGAAACTTGATACTGCAAATGTCTTGAGTATAGAACAAAATAGAGTTTTTGTGAGATAAAAACTTTCAGAAAGGGATGTCCAACGAATAGTAGCAGAGTTGTTTAAGATTTATACAATTGTGTAGATTTGCTCCTCTAAATTGCCAAACCTTTAAAACAGAACATAAACATATATATAGCAAGTAGGAGGGATTAAGTTGGGAGAGAAATCAGAAAAACAGTTTTTTTTTTTGTTTTGTTTTGTTTTTTTAGGAATATTTCAATGTTAGTAATGTTGATAAGTATGTTACACCAGAATAAAAAATTATTTAAATAAAGAAACATCAGAGTATAAAATATTTGTTGCATGAAGTTTCAAAAGTTGATATTAAAAAGTCCAAAAAAGAGTGAATAGCCTATTTAAGATTTGGGGTTAAGCAGGGAAAAATAGACAGTGACTTGAAAAAAAATAATAGGTTCTGGCTTCTCTCCTAATGACAACAGTCTTTTGGTCCCTAAAAGGGATAGTGATATTTTTGTAAAAAAAGGAAATGAATATTAAGAATAACAATCATAATACAAATGTTATAATCAGACACAAAAATGATATGAGGAAAGAGATTAAGGATAACCCATCAATATTGAAATATCAATTCTTTTTAAAAAATATATATATTTTATTGATTTTCTACAGAGAGGAAGGGAGAGAGACAGAAAGTCAGAAACATCGATGAGAGAGATGTCGGCCAGCCGCCCCCCGCACGTCCCACAGTGGAGATATGCCCGCAAGCAAGGTACATGCCCCCAATTGGAATCGAACCTGGAACCCTTCAGTCCACAAGCCGATGCTCTATCCAATGAGCCAAACCAGTCCCGGCGAAATATCAATTCTTAATACAGAGGGTTTTGTAAGCCAGGAAAATGGTAGATTTCATACTCAGACAAATGCACACGTGGTCTGAGTAAGGACTGTGCTCCTGAGAGAGGTTGCAAACATCGTTGCCAAGGCTGCATTATGCGTCAGCAAACAAAAATCACCAGGCCCAGGAGCAGGCTCACGGAAGTTGCGGGTGTCTGGGCCACATCGGACTATGAGTTTAAGAACGGAGGTGGATGTCCTGGCCACCGTAAATAATGCTGCACTGAATATATGGTTACTCTTCACAAATAAAGACAGCATGTCCCAGAAAATGTTTGCATACTTTAACAGCTGATAGCTCAATTTTGAAAATGAAATGTATTTTAATGAACACTGCCTTTATAATTATTCAAAGTGTGTATATATAATTTTTGGGACACCCTATATTTAAAAAAAAAATTTTAGTAGACATGGAAACAACTGAAGTGTCCTTTGATAAATGACTGGATACAGAACATGGGGTACATACACTACAATGGAATACTACTCAGCCATCAGAAAAGATGAACTATTGCCATTTGCAAACAACATGGATGGACTTTTAGAATATCATGCTAAGCAAAATAATTCAGATGAAAAAATAAGACAAGAACCTTATGATTTTATGCATGTGTGAGATATAGAACTGAAAGCAACAAACAAGTCAAGCAAACAAACAAAAACTTACAGACACAGGCAGTATGGTGGTTATCAGAGGAAAAGGGGGCTGTGGAGGTCGGGGGAGGATGTAGTAAAGGGTAAATGGGGTAAAACATATGGTGATGAAAGAAGAGTTGACTTTTGGGTGTGAACACACAATACAATATACAGCTGATACATTATAGAATCATGTACTTAAAACCTATGTCACTTTATTAATCAATGTCACTCCAATGAATTTAATAAATTAAACAAAAGAACTGCTGTTGAGACTAGGGAAGCATCTGAGGCAGAAGCTGGCTTAGGGTCTATGTTAATCACTTGGACTTTTCTCAGAAAAGGTCTTATGCTAACGACATTGCAATGCTGGAAGCAGCTTTAACTCTTTAGCTGGGAGTTTTTGTCACCGACTGTTCTGATGCCTCTCCTCTGTTTTTTAAGCCCACCATCTTTTCTGTAATGATGATGCATCTTTGAGAATAATGCTTACCAAGAAGCAGATGGGTGATGTTTCTTCTGAACCTTTCTAGCCATTCCAGAATGCAGGCATGCAGTATCGATGGTATGCACTACTCCCTTTATTCTGCAAAAATGCTTTCAAAAATATTAGGGCAAACTAGGGGGGAAAGGGGGTGGGTTTAATCTCTTAAAACCTATGTAACAAAAAAACAAAAAACAAAAAAAACCCGGTAACAATTTTAATTTAAAATAAAACCTTGCAGAATAATAAAGTCAGTCTATTCAATAAATGGCAGTGGGAAAATTGGACAAGTACATGCAAAAAAAAAATGAATGAAACTAGACCACCTTTTTACATCACATACAGTAATAAACTAAAAACGGATTAAAGACTTAAGTGTAAGACCTGAAACATAAAACTCCTAGAGGTAAAACATAGGCAGTAAAATCCAGGACATTTCTCTTAGCAATATTTTTTTTAACATATCTCCTCGGGCAAGGGAAACAAAAGAACAAATAAACAAAAAGTTTCTGCATAGCAAGGGAACCCATCAACAAAATGAAAAGACTTTAGGAATCAGCAACATGGCAGAAGACGTCAAGACCAAAATGAAGAACTATGGGACTGTTCTTTTTGACGGCCGCTTCACCAACCAGAACCAGATCAGGAACTATTGGCAGAACTACCTGGACTTCCACCGCTGTGAGCAGCCAATGACTGCTAAAGGGGGTGATGTCTCTGTGTTAGTGAATGGTACCAGCATGTGTACAAGTCCCTGTGAATGGTACCAGCGTGCGTACAAGTCCCTGTGCCCCATATCCTGAGTTTTGGCGTGGGATGACCGCTGGGCAGAAGGCACATTTTCTGGGAAGGTCTGAACTGAATTGCACCCCTGTCCTCTGTCATCCATCCTTCTCCCAGGGAGGTGAACGGGGACCTGGGTATGTCCCGCACTAGAATCCTGAATTATGGCTTAACTAACAATAGATACTTGTTAGAAAAATGTAAAAAAATAAAATAAAATAAAATAAGAAAAAAAAACACACACACACACACAACCTACTGAATGGGAGAACATAGTCACCAATGATACCTCTGATAAGAAGTTAATATTCAAAATTTAAAAAGAACTCAGATAACTCAACACCAGAAAAACTAACAATTCAATTAAAAAGCGGGCAGAAGACCTGAATAAACACTTCTCCAAAGAGAAACTACAGATGGCCAATCGATATAGGAAAAGTTGCTCAACTTTTTACTAATCATCAGAGAAATGTAAATCAAAATCACAATGAGATACCACCTCACACCTGTCAGGAAGCTATCATCAGTAAACGACACGTGTTTATCCCTCCCTCTAGTCCCTGAAAATGACTAACCTATAGATTTTCCTATTTGGGCTAGTTTATGCAAATCTAATTATATAATATGTGACCCTCTTTCTTGATTCTTTAACTTAGCATAATGTGTTCTAGCTTCATTGACATTATAGTATGTATCTGTACTTCATTCATTTTTTATAGCTGAATACTAGTTCACTGTGTGGCTATGCCACATTTTGCTCATCCATTCATCAGTTGATGGGCATTTGGGTTGTTTCTACCTTTTGGCTATTGTGCATAGTGTTCCTATGAACATCTGCATACAAGCATTTGTTTGAACACTTGCTTTCAGTTCTTTTGGGTTTATACCTAAGAATGGGTTTGCTGAATCATATGTTAATTATTGACGAGCAGAGCAGCCAAACTCTTTCTCAAGTGTCTGCACCATTTTACATTCCTACCAGCAACGTATCAGCATTCCAATTTCTCTGAGTCCTCCCTAACACAAGTTATTTTCTCTGTGTGTGTTTTTTAAATTCTATCCATCCCAGGAGGTGTGCGGTTGTATCTCATGTGGTGTTGATTTGCATTTCTGTAATGACAAATGACATTAAGTATCTTTTCATGTGCTTTGTGGTCATGTATATATCTTCTTTGGAAAATGTCCATTCTAATACTTTGTCCATTTTATTTTATTTTTTAAATATATTTTATTGATTTTTTACAGAGAAGAAGGGAGAGGTATAGAGAGTTAGAAACATCGATGAGAGAGAGAGACATCGATCAGCCATCTCCTGCATGCCCCCTACTGGGGATATGCCTGCAACCAAGGTACATGCCCTTGACTGGAATTGAATCTGGGACCTTGCAGTCCGCAGGCTGACGCTCTATCCACTGAGCCAAACCAGTTTCAGCTACTTTGTCCATTTTAATTGGCTTGACTTTTGTTGTTGAATTGTATGTATGTTTAATATATTCTCAATATTTGATTCTTATCAGATATATAATTTGCAAATATTTTCTCTATTATAGGTCATTCTTGACAAAGGATAGCACAGAACCTAAAAATCTCAAGTGTTCTGATACGCAATTTTGTGAATTGAAAGAAGTGTAGTTTTTTATATAAAAAATATATTTTATTGATGTTTTACAGAGAGGAAGGGAGAGGGATAAAGATCCAGAAACATCAATGAGAAACAAACATTGATCAGCTGCCTCCTGCACATTCCCCACTGGGGATGTGCCTGCAAGCAAAGCACATACCTCTGACTAGGAATCAAACCTGGGACCCTTCAGTCCGCAGGCCAACGCTCTATCCACTGAGCTAAACTGGGCAGGGCGATGTAGTGTTTTTTAAAAAAGTAGTTTGCCTATACGTTCATTATTAGTAGAAATAAAAAATTATTCAAAGCCTTGAATTACAGGTACTAGCAGAGGCCATTTCTAATACCAAGCACTTCACCAAACACTGAATTATTTAGGTGTACAATTTAGTACTCAGACTAATATTCAAAGTATTTTCTTGGAAACACAATTATAATAAACTAGTGACCCCGTGCACAGATTGATGCACATTGAAAGGAAATTAATTAGAAGGTGGCCGGTGGGATGTGACTGGGTGAAATGGCTGGACATACCCTGAAGCCAACCTCCTGTGGTCCCTCCCTGGCATCTAGGGAGTGAGCAGGGTCCTTCTGGCAGGTGGGGTCCCTTGGCCTGGCCTGTGGGATCAGGCCGAAACTGGACCTCTAACATTCCCCGAGGGGTCCCAGAGTGCAAGAGGGCACTCTGCAAAGTTGCTGTCATACAGGGTGTGGAGCATAAATGCAAGTGTAAACTAGATTCGGGGCCGATAGTGCCCCAGCAACAACATAACCCATGGCCGAGGTGGAATGGTGTGGCCCCATGAAAAATTGGGCTCCCTCCTCTCTGGTTTCAGGGTGCATCACCCCAGAACTGTCACTGCCAAGTTACCGCAGCTTGGGAGCTCCTGCATTGAATATCTGCCCCCTGGTGGTCAATGAGCATCATAGCAACCAGTCCTATGGGTGGACACTTACCATATTAGCCTTTTGTATATATAGATGTTAATGGGTTTAACAAAGGCCACCACAACAAAAATTCAACGATTGACTTTTTCCTGATTCGTGAGCCTTTGCAAAATAATACATAACTGATTAACGTTAATGTACTGAATCGCCAGGCTTACACATTTGGCTTTACATGCCTGACATTGCAACGGATAGGCTGATTTACTTTAAAAGTTAGTAAACTGATATTTGTGTAAAATGAAGCTCCCCCATGCAGAATCCTGATTGACCTAGAGATGATGTGTCACTCAGGGTCTAGCCAGGAAACAGAAACGACTCAGAAATGTGAGCAGAACATTTCAATATAAAGAATTAGTATCTAATAATGACCTAGCAGCAGGCATTAACTACCAAGGGCTGAATTATTAACAGGTTAACTAATAACAGGGGGTTACAACGTAGCAATAAAGAGAACTGACTTTACAGCTGAGGCTAACGGCCATGGAAAGAAAGGGCTTGGAAAAAGGACAACATGGACTTCCAAACCCTATTAGAGAGGGTCTGGCTGTGCCTATTTAATGGCAGAGAAATTTGCTGAAGTGCCTCCAGCCAGGGTTGGCTGGAAACCACTTGTTGGGGCCTCAGAGTAACTCACTGAGAATCAGCCCTTTGAGAGCCTCTGAGGTGCTCGTGAGATTCTGCAGGGGTGCTGGCAAAACTTGCTGGAGCATGAGTGCTCCTTGGTGCCCATCCATATGCTGCCTGTGTCAAGGGCTGCCAGAGCAAAAACCACACAGGAGAACTAGGAAGAGAGCCCCTTCCCCTGGCAATGTCCCTTCTGCGCCCCCTACTGACAAAGTCTAACATTGCGCCAGCTGACAAATGTTTCCTTAGTCCTGCTCCTGAATCCCAAAGCAAGACAAAGAAAGGTGGATTTGGACCTGAGAGACGACAATACATTGATAATTTGAGAGAAGAATCCAGGGGAAAGATGACTGATGAGGAATGACTTCAGGGATGGTGATTTATGCAATGAGCAATAGTAGTGCGATTAATTTGAAAACAGTTAGTAATGACTGACCAAAGAAATCCATAATAAATTAAAAAATAGATATGTTGAGGATTATCTGAATTTGTGAGCCAAAAAGTTCCCCATACAGGAACTTCTCTCTTGGAGCTTACCCATAGACAATGCCCAAAGTAGGTGCTATACAATTAAGGAGAAGGCAATGTCACGTCTTCTAGATACTAATAAAGTGTTCCATTAAGTGAAGAATTGCAAATATCAGCAAAAAGGTGATTTTGTTTGTTTGTCTTTTGAGCTGGAAACGCTGTGGTGGGGGAGCCTTGAAATCAGACTGGGCCTGCTTTTGAGAACCCAGGAAAAAGATAATTTTTTTTCTTTCTAGGGGTATGTCAACTAAGATTTTTTTTCCTGTAAGTTATAAATGACTTTCCCCATCTTCTTTGAATAATAAATAACAGTGGTTTCAGGAATAAACAATAAAACATTTAATTATCTCACATAACAAATTATCTGAAGGAAGGAGCTCCTTACAGCCTCGAAGACCCACATCTGTGACCTCTGTCTGCTCTGTTGTTAGAATACCGGCTGTTGCTTCTCAGTAGGAATGAGGTTCGCCTGTTGCTCTAGGCCAGTGGTCGGCAAACTCATTAGTCAACAGAGCAGAAAACCGCGTCTCTCAAGTTGCAGTTAGCCGACCACTGCTCTAGGTCAGTGGTTCTCAACCTTCCTAATGCTGGGACCCTTTAATACAGTTCCTCATGCTGTGGTGACCCCCAACCATAAAATCATTTTTGTTGCTACTTCATAACTGTTGCTACTGTTAATGAATTGTAATGTAAATATCTGTGTTTCCAATGGTCTTAAGCTCTACAGTAGCGTTTCTCTGTAAACACAGATATTTACATTACGATTCATAACAGTAGCAAAATTACAGTTATGAAGTAGCAACGAAAATGATTTTATGGTTGGGGGTCACCACAGCACGAGGAACTGTATTAAAGGGTTGCGGCAGTAGAAAGGATGAGTAGGCACTGCTTCACCATTTAAGACAAAGAGGAAGAAAGGAGTTGCCGTGTGCATCTGTGCTCAGCAGACATCACTGGTATCCAACTGTTGGTCAAATATTTATTGACCCCTCATGTGTGTGGCAATGTGTCAAGCTGTGGAATTCAATGACTAATCAAAAAACGCACACTTAGGCCCTTTAGTAAATCCTGCAAGATCCAAATATGTGAATTCTCCTTCCCAGGGTTTCCTTTTTCACTCAACACACGCCTGGCTCTGCACAGAGCAGTGTCTTTTTCCAATCCCTGACCACTCACAGCCGTTCCTCTGATCTGAGTCTTCCTGGTATATTCTGGGAATTACCTGTTTACATATGTGTTATATATTTTGGGCAACATCTTGTGCAATGATGTTTTGAGAAAGAATTCTCTAATATGAAATCCTTTTAAAAATATAATTTCTATTGATGGTAGCAAGCATTTTATTTTTCATCTCTCCCCTTCTCTCCTTTTCCCATTATCTCCTCTCCTTTAAACCTAATAAACTATTATGTTAAATATAATACGAACCTGACAATTTTAGGGGCATTCTCCTTGTTGTTAGGACCTAACTTCCATGCGAACAGAAGGCAATTTAGAGTTGAGTTTGATGACCAAGAGATAGTCTCTCTTTTCTTTTAATAATTATGACAATTTCTCGTTATCTAACTTGCAACTTTTGAAAGGACAGTTCCTTCGGTACTTATTTTGGACCAATTCTTAAAAATTCATGAAATAACTTTTTTAAAAAAATATTTTTTTATTGATTTTTTACAGAGAGGAAGGGAGAGAGAAAGTCAGAAACATCGATGAGAGAGAGAGATCGATCAGCCGCCTCTTGCATGCACCACAGTGGAGATGTATGTGCCCGCAAGCAAGGTACATGCCCCGACCAAAATCGAACCTGGGACCCTTCAGTCCGCAAGCGGACGCTCTATCCACTGAGCCAAACCGGTCTCAGCGAAATAACTTTAATTTAAAAACCCCACTGTGTGTAAAAATACAATATCATTAACTGACACATTATCTGAAAACCTTATATTACTAACTTTCTAACACCTCTGAAAAAAAAGTGTTAGCCCTTTTCATCCTTTGATTCCTCCTACTTCCTTTTGCTTTACAAATTATGGAATCTTCTCTCCCCAGAATTGTCTCTTCAGAGGAGTAGCTGGTCCCTGGCTTGTTTGTACAATCCTATCTAATAAAGAGGGAAGAAACCCTGTTTACGAAGATGGCGCGGAAAGCTAAGAAGGAAGCCCCTGCCCCTCCCAAAGCCGAAGCCAAAGCAAAGGCTTTGAAGGCAAAGAAAGCAGCGTGGAAAGGCGTCCACAGCCACAAAAAAGAGAAGATCCATACATCACCCACCTTCTGACGGTCAAAGACACTGACGCTCCGGAGGCAGCCTAAATATCCTCAGAAGAGCGCACCCAGGAGAAACAAGCTTGACCACTATGCCATCATCAAGGTCCCCCTGACTACTGAGTCAGCAGCCACGAAGAAGACAGAAGACCATAATACACTTGTGTTCGTTGTGGATGTCAAGAACAACAAGCACCAGGTCAAACAGGCTGTGAAGAAGCTCGATGACATTGATGTGGCCAAGGTCAACACCTTGATCAGGCCTGATGGCGAGAAGAAGACATGTGTTCGACTGGCTCCTGACTATGATGCTTTGGATGCTGCCAACAAAATTGGAATCATCTAAACTGAGTCCAGCTGCCTAATGCTAAATATAAAAATTTTACACTGTAAAAAAAAAAAGAGGGACTATGCTAAACTGCCCTGTCCTCAAAGATGGCAGTACCCACAGCCCATAAGGAGAGAATATACTAATTGACTGCCCTGCCCTCAAAGATGGCAGTGCCCACAGCCACAATATGGTGGTCCCTAGTTGCCTCAGCCCTGCTGGGGCAGCAGACACACAGCAAGCCTGGACGCTCCCCCAGGTGGGCCTGGCTGCTCTGTGCACCTGCCTCCAGAGTCCTCCAGTCCCCTCAGCGCCCCCAGCTGCCCAGAGTTGGCCTGAGGTGCATGCAAGCTTCTAACGGTGGTTGCCCAAGGCTCAGGTAACCAGAGCTGGCTGAGGCTTGTGCTGCCAGCAGTGGCAGCAGCAGAAGTGTGATGGGGCATCACCTTCCCTTGTTTACTGGTTCGCTTCCTGCCCCTGAGGGTTCCCGGACAGTAAGAGGTGGCAGGCCGGGCTGAGGGACCCCTTCCTCCAGTGCATGAATATTCATGCATGGGGCCTCTAGTGTTATATAAATAATGGAAAGGATTTTCTTCCCTATGACTTTTCTTTTTCTGAGTCAGTTTTCTCTTTGGAAAATGTTTTCAGATTTAAAAGCAAACTCCACAGAAATACAAAAAATAACTAGATGCAGAAAGAGTGTAGCTGCTTCAACACAACCTGCAAAAGACAGCCAAGTCCTCGAACTCTGACTGTCCCAAATCACACAGTCACCAACCGAGTAATCCCAAAAGGAAAACAAACCGTTTTTAGCTGACAGAAGATTTGAATCCACTATATGCACTGTAAACCCACAGCAGATGTTTTATAACCGGATGATTTTTGTGACTTATTTTGAGCTTTCCAGCACAACAAAAAAAAAGTTCCACAAAAATATCAGACAGGATACATTCGGCAAAATGATCAAATCTTGAGATGCAAGAGTTTCTTACCTTGCAGGAACAGTTTGAACAGGCATGGAGAGCAGGTGCAAATTATCCCAGGCAGAAGGCTGGGCTGGAAGGAAAATAGTTATTCATCATTTCCACAAATCCATATTTTGTGGGCTTAGCAGTAGGAATTTCTAGGACTGAGTGGGTTTCTCTGAGTCATTGGAAGAGAAATCTAGAATTGTTCATTTTGTTTGTGGGATCATACAAACGAGCCTGACTCATTGCTGTCACTTAGCATTCCTGTTAGATGCTCAGTTTTCCTGTTGTAAAATGAGGATATACTCTATCTATCTATCTATCTATCTATCTATCATCTATCTATATAAAAGCCTAAGCCACTGTCTGACCTTTCACCTGGTAGCTATGATGAGCAATGATCACAGGGGAAGTGGGGGTGCGGGTGGGGGAGGGGGAGGCAGATGCTCCAACCAGAATAGGCTGTGGGTTAGGTTGCTGCTGGGCACTGTTGACCCTGAATCTGGTTCACCTGCACCACAGACCCAGAGAGAAGAGAGGAGGGAGCCTGATTTCTCATGCAATCAGGCATGGGTTAGGTTGCTGCTGGAGGGAGGGCAGGAAGAGATTAACCAAAGATCTTATATGCATATAAGAGGCCAGGTGCACGGATTTGTGCACCAGTGAGGTCTCCTGACCTGGCCTGTGGGGACTAGGCCAAAACGGATTCTCCGACATCCCCAGAGGGGTCCCAGATTGTGAGAGGGTGCAGGCCAGGTTGAGGAAACCCCACGGGTACATGGGCCTCTAGTATTAGTATAAATAGAAATAGTGTAATATACAGGCAGTCCTCAGGTTATGTCGGACTGGACATACATCATTTCGTGGTTACACTGCCATCTCCCATTTATTTATAAAACAAAAGTTCTGTCATTTTGATGTATGTATGTGTGTGCTTTATGTTTTTTTATTATTTATTTACCACAAGTAAAGACCAGGAATTGTTATCTTTCTTTTAAATGTTTTCTTTTTTTTATTAATGTATTACATGTATACATATCTTCCCATTGCCTTCCCCCCATCCCATGCATACCCTAATATCCCAGTGTCTTGTGTTCATTGGTTACGCTTATATGCATGCATACAAGTCCTTTAGTTGATCTCTTATCTACCCCACCTCTCCCTAACCTTCCTGCTGTAATTTGACAGTCTGTTTGATGCTTTACTGCCTCTGTATCTTTTAAACTTTTGTTACTGTTTCACTTCATTACTGTTGTGTGTGTGCTCCATCTGAGTGACGTAGGTGCTCACGTAGGTGGGTTCCTACTGAAAAGCGCGTTACGTCGTGCCATAGGAATGGATCTCTGATGTAACCGGTGGACCTGCTGTAACGCAATATTAGTCAGGGCTCTGCGTTAGATAATGGAAAACATTTGGATAATGTAAGATGAAGGAGATAAGTTGTGGAGAGCAGCGGGCTCTCGCTGAGGCTCCAGGAGTGAAGCCCAGGGTACAAACTGAGAACCCCCCTCTGATGGAAGGGCTTCCTCTGCAATCTTCTGGATGCTGGGGAGTCGGAAGGCCCTGTGGGCACACTGGTTCCAGAACCACAGCACCTTAGCTATGGACTGGAGTTAGACGCTCCCACCAGCATTGGAACTCCAGAGTCAGGTCACGTCTACCAAATCCCTTCTAGCAAAACCGATGCTACCAGCATCGCCATATTTCCTTGCTTGTACTTATTGAGTACTTACTACGACAAACACGTAAAATATATGATACATTCGTAGGTGATAAGTGCAATGGAGAGGGGACGTGCAGGGGATGGGAGTAGAGAGCATTGGGGGGAGGGAGGGAGGGAAGGCTCCCTGAGGAAGTGATTTCAGGTGAAGATCTGAAGGAAGTGAGAGGATGGGCCATGTGGGTCTTCAGGGAAGGAGTGCCCGAGAGAGGGAACAGAAGGTGCGAAGGGTCTGGGACAGGCGCTTCTCTGGAGACGGGAAGGAATGATAAGAAGATGAGTGTGGATGGAGTAGGTGCGTGAGGGGATGAGACCTCTTACACCAAAGCAGAAATTTCTTCAGAGATTTCTTAAGTAATTCTGTGTTTGACTTGATACATTGTTTATTTTAAGCTAGGATATTTGAAGATTTGGGTAGAATTCAAACTAATATGTGCTTTTTGAAATGAAACAACAAACAGCTTTAATAGGACTGATATATTTGAAGCTACTTGCTTTCAAATAATGTTATGTGCTAACAAAGATGCCCTATCTACTTTGGTGTTTTTACTTTTTCCTTTCCTTTTTAGATTTTATCATCATGAAAAACTGAAGGATACGGCTCTGTTTTTGATCAAACATTTTTTGTGTTGAGAATTAGTGAGTTACCTGACTGAATTCTGCCTTTTGCAGGGTTCTTACAACAGGCTTCATCTTTATTCTAGTGCAGCGATTACATCTGAAGAAAGTCTGCGTATGAGCTGTCAGATACATCCCTGAAATGTGTCTTAAGGGCAGAGAATAACACGTGGGCTGGCTTTAGCACACAACTTCTTTTCAGTGAGAAAATAAACTCATTTCTGCTCAAAACAACAGCTTACATTTTATCTTCCTTTAACAAAACACTCCATACTCCAAGGAACACACATATCCTGAGAATACTCGGTTTTGTCTAAGACAAAAGTGATCTTGTTGTAAAAACCAGTGCTTTGTCATGATAATCATATACCAGTCTAGGAATTCAAAGGAACCTGTGAGAGGTGGGCTGAAGAGAAAACTACACAGGAGACATCTAAGAGAGAAGGAAAACAAACGACTGGATATAGAGTTCAAAACCACGGTATAAGGTTTTTTAAGAATTTCCTTGAGCAGGGTCTCTCAATCTTGGCATATTGCCTTTGGGGGCTGGACAGTTCTTTGTTGTAAA
This sequence comes from Lasiurus borealis, assembly GCA_004026805.1. NCBI lineage: Eukaryota > Metazoa > Chordata > Mammalia > Chiroptera > Vespertilionidae > Lasiurus > Lasiurus borealis. The sequence continues at coordinate 43,994 of PVJN01009681.1, read as the reverse complement.
GTGGTGGAAGGCCCCCTTCCTCACCCCATCATGCCTGTCCCCATCCTCATGGCTTTGCTGTACATGACCAGGAATAATAGTCATCAACGGTCACTGTCAAGCTAAGACTTCCTCCAGGATGTAAGACTGACGTTTGTTTCTTGCTCGGTTCAAAGGCATGTGGGTTATTTTGCATCTTGATCTTGTGGTTTTCTAACTGAATACTACCCCTAATAATAGCAATTGGTATTTATACAGTGCTTTGTCAGTCACTGTTCTAAGCACTTTTTTTTTTTGCATTTTAAGATTTGATTTGTTTAGAGCAGTTTTAGGTTCATAGCAAAATTAAGGGGAAGTTACAGAGATTTCTTGACTACCTCCTGCTCTCCCACACATGTATAGACTCCCCCTTCATCAATATCCCCACTAGAGTGAAACATTGGTTATAAGAGATGAACCTACACTGACACATCTTTATCACCCAGAGTCCACAGTTTACATTCTGGTTCAGTCTTCGTGTTGTATATTCTATGGGTTTTGACAAATGTATCATGGCATGCATCCATCATTATGATACCACACAGAGTATTTTCACTGTCCTAAAAATACTCTGTGCTCTTCTTATTCAACCCTCCCTCATTTTAACCTCCGAAAACCACTTATCTTTTTTTCCATATTTTAAAAATTTTCAATTACAGTTGATATACAATATTGCATTCATTTCAGGTATACAACATAGTGATTCGAAATTTATATAACTTACAAAGCGATTGCCCCGATAAATATAGTACCCATCTCACACAGTACACATTTATTACAATACTAGGAGCCCAGCGCATGATTCGAAATCATGTGGTGCCGCCCACCCTTGAGTCGCCCGATCTAGCCCTGCCTCCCTCCCTGGGTCCCACAGCAGCTGACGCTGCTCTCAGTCCCACCCTGCCTCCCTCTCTGGCCCTTGAAGCAGCCTTGGCAGCTGCTGATCAGGCCCTCCCCGAGTGCAGATGCATGGAGGACCCTGCCACCCCACCCCCAAAGCTACATATGCAACCTCCTCCTGTCCTGTCAACCTGTTATGGCATTCCGGTTAATTATCATATTTCTCTATTATATATACATATGGATTATTGACTGTTTTCCCTATGCTGTACTCTACACCCCCATGACTGTTTTAATAACTAGAAATTTGCATATTCCTTCCCCTTTCTCATTCATCCTCCCAACCTTATTCCCATCTGGCAGCCATCAGACTCAGATACAGAGGACAATTAAGTGCTACTTTTTATTGCCTTCATAGTTGTGCCTTCTCCAGAAAGTGATATATTTTGAATCATACTGTATGTAATCTTTCCAGATTTGCTTCTTGCACTTAAGAAGATACATTTAAATTCTTCCATATCCCTTCATGGCATGATAGCTCATTTCTTCCTTAGCACTGAATAATATTCCATTGTTTGGGTGTCCATTTATTTACTGAAGGAAATCTTGGTTGCTTCTACATTTTGGCAATTAAAAATAAAGCTGCTGTAAATAACCATGTGCTGGTTTTTGCCGTAAGTTTATTTGGTGAGCTGTCTATTAACATGTTTGGCCCATTTAAAATAAAAAAAAAACCACATATTTATTTATTTCAGAGAGGAAGGGAATGGGAGAGAGAGAGAGAAACATCATTGATCGGCTGCCCCCTGCACACCCCCTACTGGGGACTGAGCCTGCAACCTGGGCATGTACCCTTGACTGGAATCGAACCCGGGACCACTCAATCCACAGATGAATGCTCTGTCCACTGAGCCAAACTGGCCAGGGCTGTTTGGCCTGTTTTTAAATTGTTTTGTTTTCTTGCTGTTGAGTTTTAAGCGTTATTTCTATATTTTGGATAACAGTCCTTTATCAGATATATCTTTTGCAAATATTTTCTTTTAATTTGTGGTTTGCCTTCTTTATTTCTTGATGATGCCTTTCACTGAACAGAAATTTTTAATTTTCATAAAATCTACCTTATCACTTATTTCTTTCATAGACTGTGCCTTTGGTGTTGTATCTAAAAAGTCATCACAGCCATCTAGATTTCCTCTTATCTTCTAGGAGTTTTATAGTATCCTATTTTATATTTAGGTCCTATTTTGAGTTTTTTTTTGTGTGTGAAGAGTGTAAGTTCTGTTAATACAGATTCATATTTTTCTACATGTAAATGTCTAATTTCCATACCATTTGTTGAAAATCAGAGCACATTTTATTTGTTAATTTATTTAATCCCATGAAAACCTTATGGTTAACTACAATCATTATACTCATTTTACAGACAAGGAAAATGACAGCAGAGAGGTTTAATAACTTATCCAAAATCACCAGCTTCGTAGTTTTTTTTCTATATTCTACTTTTAACCCCTACCAAGCTTATCATCAATCAAAGCTCCTCATATTTAAAAATTACTGTTATACCCACTGCTGCTAAGCCACTTCTTTCTTTATGTATGCAATTATTTCCTATATTTATCCTTAGTTGATTTTTTATTGGTACATTTTTGGTTCATCTAATTTATATAATTTTTTTAAGTTTTGAATTTGTCAATAGTATCATCTGGATATATATATATATATATATATATATATATATATATATATAATAACTCTATTCAAGTTATTGACAAGCAAATAAGGAAAGAAATAAAAAATATTAACTGGAGGCACCAAGGACAGAGGCAATATCTAGATAAAGCCACTGGATTGATTCAGTTACCAGGTGTATAAATGCATGGACTCAACTTTAGCATTAACATACATTTTTATAACTTACAAAAGACAAATTCCTAGACCAGAATGCCAACGGACTGATTAGTAACAAGATCTAACTGCCATGACTCATGTAACCATCATGTCCATCAGCTGACATTCTTCTTCCTGTTATCAAGATACTGGACTTCAACTCAATAATCAGAAAGTTGCTAAGAGGGACATCAGCATCGTGGTGGAGTGAAAAGACTTCCTGGTTTCTCCCCTTAAAGTTACAATAAATTTAACAACTGTAATTCAACAAATTATTCCCTGTTCAACACACAAACATGTCTGAGAGATTTATGCATCGAGATATCTGAAGGTGGGCACATCAAAACGAGCTGGGAGGCAGGCTGAGGCAGGGCTGGGGAAGTCCGAGACAGGAGCTGCAGACACAGTGCAGCACTCTGTGTAGCATCAGTCATGGCCCCAACTATGCCCTGGTGGTGGACATGTCAGGCTGCAGCCCACACTCAGCAAACTCTCTGCTGTCATTTTCCTTGTCTGTAAAATGAAGATTACGATTATACTTAACCTTACTCAGCAAAGTGAGTATAACTGTTTTAAAGTGGAAGAAGCAGCATTCCAGCTTCAGCAGCTGAAGCAGTAGCATTCTCGCCTCAGTGGCTGGTACCCATTGCAACTGAACCCAGTGACAGCAGCTGTGGCTTAGCAGCTGCCATTATCAAGAAGAAAAGAAAGTCATAAATGTGGGCACTACTTTCACCAATCCCTTCCCCACAATCACAGTGGAACTGGGTAGAAGCAGATGGGACACCTTGGGTAATGCAGTATAGCTGCAACCTCTGCTTATAAGAAGGCAGTACCAGGAACTCACAGGTCTGGGGCCCATTGCCTGTCACTGCCCACTATGGGGGTGGTACCTTAAGACTAAGGTCACCCGGCCACAGAGAGGACACCCACTTCCTCAGGGAATATGTTGGGGAGGATATGACATTGATCCACTGAGATCCTGGAAGTTCCAGTAGTGAAGGTAAGAGAAAACAAAAATGTGATATAGTGCCATCTACTGGAAAACAAAAGAAAGACCTCTACCTATTATCTTGATGAATTGTTAAAAACAAAACAGTACCTGAAAATGATGAGTTCAATACCTCAAATACCTAGGCCAACCCATCAAGTACATTGAATAACCAAAGTAACAAGGTAGCTCAGGAAAAAAAAAGTCTCCAGAAAACAAACTCAAAGACATGGAGGACTCTCATTTAAGTGATAGAAAATTCAAGATTGTGGTTTTGAAAAAAAACTTGACAAGATACAAGAAAACTCAGAAAGGTAGTTCAATGAGCTCAGGAATAAAATCTGTGAACAAAAGGAGAACTTTATCAAAGAGACTGAAAAAAAATATATAATTCTGGTGCTGAAGAACTCAAATCAGATAAAAACAAATAAATAAATTACAGAGCATGGGAAATAGAGCAGACCAGATGGAAGACAGAATTAGTGATCTTGAAGATAGAAATCTAGAAATGATTCAGAAGAAGAAACAGGACTGAGAGTTTAAAAAAAATGAAAGAACTCTATGAGAACTATACAGTATGTCACAATTAGAAAGAGCAATATAAGAATAATGGGTACACCACAGGAAGAAGGGAACAGACTGCCTATTCGAACAAATAATTGCTGAGAACTTTCCAAATTTATCAAAGAACTGGACCCTATATATTGGTATCAGGAGACTTATCTCAGCCACAAAGAAAAGATAAAGGCTCAAAGTGAAGGGAAGGAACATGATATCCAAGAAAATGGCATCTAGAGAAAAGTGAATGTAACTGTTTTTATATCAGACAAAATAGATTTTGAGATTAAAAAACGTAACAAGAGACAAAGATGGACATTTCATAATGATAAAGGGGTAATGTGTCAATAAGATATAGCACTTATTAATATATAGGCATTCAACCCAAGAGCATGAAAAAATATATAAAGCAATTGCTATAGACCTAAAGGAAGAAAATGGAAAAAAATTACAGTTATAGTTGGGAATCTGACATTGACAACAATGAACAGATCATCCAAACAGGAAGTCAATAAGGAAATATCAGCTTTACGTGATACATTAGACAAAATGGACATCACTGATATTTATAGAGCTTTCCATGACAAAATGACAGAATATACCTTCTTTTCAAGTACACACGGAACATTATCAAAGATAGACCATATGTATGTTGGGGGCATATAACTAATCTCAATACTTTTAGAAATATTGAGCTAATACAAAGCATAATTTCCACCACAAGAAAGGAGAATGGTTATTTCTGTTGGAAAATAGATGTTTCATAACAGTCACTGATTAAGAATCAGCTGGGAGGATGGATGACTGCTATCTCAGAACAAGTCTAAAAACCATTAAACTTCATAAGAAAATTATTTATGCATTTTATAGGAGGACTAATTTCTTCCCAGAGGCAGGATTTGGAATAATATTACAAAGTAGGGTTCTGTCCATACCAGGGTTTGGGCCTTTTTTTTAAAAAAAATGATTGAGTTATTACATATGTGTCTTTATCCCTCCTCCCCATTGCCCTTCCACCCCTCCACTCATGTCCTCATCCCCCTGGTGTTTGTGTCCATTGGTTAGGCTTATATGCATGCATACAAGTCCTTTGGTTGATCTCCCTCCTTATCCTTACCCTCCTCTACCTTCCCTCTGAGGTTTGATGGTTTGATCAATGCTTCTCTCTCTGAATCTGTTTTGTTCATCAGTTTATATTGTTCATTATAGTCCACAAATGAGTGAGATCATGTGATATTTATCTTTCTCAGACTGGCTTATTTCACTTAGCATAATGCTCTCCAGTTCCACCCACGCTGTTGCAAATGGTAAGAATTCCTTCAATGGGGTCATATATACATATAAACAAGCCAAATTTATCAAGAAATGTGGTTCAGTACAGCCTAACTAATGAATTCACATTTAGTAGTAGCTCCTCATTCCTGGAGATCACAGGTATGTATTTTATGAGGATATTACAGAGAGAGAATTTGTGAGTGTGAGTGCTCCATCCTCATTATCTACAGATTGAAAGTCAGGAAAACGGTGCCCTGGAGCACTGTGATCATTTATGACAGGGCAGATGAGCATGTTGGAACAAAACAGGAGGAATGCAAGTGTTAATGATATTACATTTCAAGCCAGTAAGGGCTAGTTCAAAAATATAAAGACCCCAAAGACCTGTAAGATATTAAAATTGTGGGGAAATCAATTTTGTCTTAGCAAAATGATACCCCAGCAATGTATTCTGAACAATAGAAAAGATGACTAAAGAGAAGGGGTTCTAATATAACTGTTTTTTTTTTTTAATCCTTATTAGAGGATAATTTTCCATTGCTTTTTAGAGAGAGTGGAAAGTAGGGGGAGAGAGACACAGAGAGAAACATCAATGTGAAAGAGACACATTGAATGGTTGCCTCCCTCGTGTGTCCCAACAGGAGCCGGGGATCGAACCTGCATCCAAGGTATGTGTCCTTGATTGGCCTATCACTCTAACCACTGACCCAAACTGGCCAGGGCCAGAGAAGACTTTTAAAAATAGGCAACTGGCCCTAGCCTGTTTGGCTCAGTGGATAGAGCATCCGCCTGTGAACTGAAAGGTCTCAGATTTGATTCCGGTCAAGGGCACATGCCTGAGTTGTGGGCTCAGTCCCCAGTGGAGGCAGCTGATCCATGATTCTCTCATCATGGATGTTTCTATCTCTCCCTCTTTTTTCCTCTCTGAAATCAATAAAAAAATATTATAAAAAAACAGGCAACTAGATTTACTTCCTGCAATCTCAGGAACTCTAAACTGAGCCCTCTTAAACTGGGTCTGGAAGAGTTGAGAGTTATGAGGTGGACAAGAGAGGTGGGTTCAGTTCAGGTAAAGGGAAGGGAACCTTTACAAACATGTAGCCAGTGTCACAGATAGCAGTGCTGGTCATGTGGTCAATCCAGGGGCCTTATGATTTCTGGCTTCACTTGACTTGCTAATACTGAAAGGGAGTGAGTCTCTCAGATGAAATGTCAGTTGTCAGAAGGCTGAGACCCAGCTGTGAAACAGAGGAGTTTCCTGCATATACCTCTGTTCTCAAGCCACTAGAATCCCATGGACATCAAAACAAAACAAGACGGAAGTGAGGCAGACAGTGTTGTCAATGTAGACTTTAGAGGCAGACCGCCTGACTTCACATTTCTAGTCCCACCATCTCCTGCATGTTTGATCATGAGCAGATTACTTGCCTCCTCCGGGTTTCAGTTTCCTCATTTGGATAATGGGGACGGTACAGTGACTCCTTAGCGGGTGCTGGTGAACACTGCCACGTGCGGGGCAAGAAAGGTTCCTGTGGCTACACTTCCAAGCCTTGTCCTCCAATAGAGTTTATGTCAGTCATCCTGTCTCTGAGTGGGTGCCAAGCTCAGGAATGAAAGAAAATAGTGTTACTTATTTGATTCTTTAAAACCTCACTCATTTAAGGGGTACCTCGTAGGGTAGGAAAGATCTAATAGTTTGGTTTCCTAATTAGATATTTTTCTTCTTTGAAGATGACATGTTAGCTGACAAGAACATTGTGATTGGCTCGATAGTTATGTTTCTTATTGGAAATTAACAGGTGGCTCTGTTGCTTTATCCAATGAAAAAGCAAAATTGTGGCTCATATTATATGGAATCTGTTGAAATTCAAATAGATTTCCTCTCCTCTAGTGTCTTTCTCTCTCTACATAAAGCTTATTAATTAAGTGTGAACCTTTCTTCCAGTGCCAGCATTATAAAGAGGCTGTATCATATATTTTTAAAATTTCACCAGAATGGGAGCGTTTCCATTTAAATTGCAAAGTTAAAAGCCAAAGGTATTCTTCTAGGAGTTATTTTAATTATTAAGTACCTCTCAGTGGATATTTATGATTCTTGAACTATGCAATAAAATTTTGTCTTGCTAAATAACTACTTGAGATTATGAATTTAGTAGAAATAATTTATTGTACTAATTAAGAGACATTGTAGTGACATGCTTAATAGTAATAGGAATCAAACAGTATTATCAATGATGGGCTGAATATATAATATAATGCTATTCTTGACTAAATTTTTTTCTTGATTCACTTTCTAAAAATAACTCAATATATTTCATTTCTCTGATACTTTTATTACAGTTCTCTATGAATATCACTTAGCCTAGGTAGGATATTTCATTAATTAAGCATAAATTGTACTATGTCAAGGCAGGAAATAATAATGTTAAGTATTAACATATCTGAGAATAAATGATAAAAATTAATCTAACCAAGATGCCAATCATAAAAATAAATTACATGGGTTGAGGAAAAATATGAATGTCAAATAAAAAAGAGGAACTGCCTTCTAAATCTAAGGCAAGGTGAATAGGCAGAGTTGAGTTCCAGATAAAGAAAGATTTCAATTCATAACTATAATTAGACTTAACTTCAAGCCAGCAAATTTAAATTCTTTCTTACCCTGAGCTGCAGTTAACACATCTCCATTTGAAGAATGACAATAGACAATCAGCTGAATTGTCATGAAGCTCCTCTTGGAATGGAATACCATCCATCTAAAGAGAAAGAAGACAAATTAAGTTATTGAGAATCAGATATTTTCTGTCTTGATATTTTAAAATGGTTAATATTTGACTCTGAAGTTGATCTTATGTAGACTCCCCTCCCTGTGACTCTTGACCAAACATAATTTTTTTGCAGGTACCCTGCCTTCTGGGTTGTTGGATGCCACTCGTCTCTATATTGCCAGCACTACCCAAGAGGCCTCACACATTGTAGGTGGGCAATATATGTCTGTTGAAATAAGAACTAGTGAAGTGATAGAAGCTTTTAAAGGCAGGGTGTACCTGGATTTAATTCCTATTAGGTTCTCTACATGGTACCTCCTGCCCCCCTACCCCCACCCTGCCTCTCTTGTTTAAACAGGTATTTAGATCATTTTATTATTATGGGGAATGGAGATATACAGATTAAGCAGTTCCTGCCTTTGTTTATTTTCTCTCCAACGACGTCGATAAACATGGCTTGAGCAGTTATTACCTGTCTGGTGTTGTGCTAAGGGCTTGGCCTATACTCATGTCATTCAGTTCTTCTTAAAGCTTATGGCAGAGTATTATTATTCACTTAAAAAATAGACTTTGGATTTTAGAGCCGTTTTATGTTCACAGCAAATCAAGTGGAAAGAACAGAGAGTTCTCATATATTCCCTACCCTACATGTGTACTGCCTCTTCCACTATCAATACCCTGTCCCAGCATGGTACATGTGTTACAAGTGATGAGCCTACACTGGAACATCATTACACGCACACACACACACACACACACACACACACACACACACACAGTACATTCACATACTTTTCCCTAGCTTTAAGACTTGGAAAAACTATATAATAATCTTATTTTCCTAGTTATAAAATGCAAATAATCTTTCTTTCTCAGAGCAAAGGACAGGATTTACTTCCCACAGTCTTAGGAACTCTAAAATCCTGCTGTGTGCAAAGTTTAGTGTAAGACTTTTCTAGAATAATTCCAGCAGCCAGATGGGAGGGCTTTGGTAGTGAATGCACTTGAATACTCCTGGGCTAGTGCGAGGGAACTGAAATGACAAGTTTCCAAGGTACATTCCTGAAAACAAATAGAAAAGCTGGTTCCCAACCAAAGGGAAGAACAAAAGGAAGACTGACCTCTGTGCCGCACCAGCACGGCCAAGGGTGAACCTGAGGAGTGAGGGTGAAGGATTAAAGAAAAGACAGACAAGAGAATACAGCTGCGGCCCGGTGGATCTCCTGTGCCTGGATGAGGACACAAAAGACCCAGCCTGCAAGCAGATGCTTTATTTTATAGTCTGATTAAAACAAGGGTAGGTTAACACGTATACAAATGTTCTTGTCTTGGCAACACTTGCTGCACCTCCCACAGTCCATTAGCTACTTAGAAAAGAATTAGGGAGGGCTTAAGTGTGCCAGGAGAGCTCTGCCCTCCAGGCTGGGACTTGTTTGTGGCCCTGCCATATGTCAGTCTGAGGCTTGATCCTAGAGCTGCTTCCTGCAGACCTCTTCCTAAAAAAAGAATGAAGGGGGCTGGGGGAGAGGGATGGGAGCAAAGAAAGAAAATAATTAAATCACTAAATTAGTTAGTGTTTTACTGAGAAAATATGATCAATCATGTTACATTCAAAGATGGTATCTTGACCAGAAATCGAATTTTTAGAAATGAATGAAGTGGAGTTGGGTATAAAGATGTGCAAATGATGCCAACATACTCACAATGTGCCAAGTGTTCTGATACTCTCTGTGGGTGATGTCTCAATTAACCATCACACTCCACTGAAGTTGGTGACTATGATCCTCATTTAATGAGGGAAACTAAGGCTCAGAGAAGGAACTGGCTCCTAGTCATACATGGAAGAAATGTCTAGATCATTTCCAAAATCTGATGATCCTCTGCTGAATCTCTCTCTTCCCTTCTCCCTCCCCTCAAAATATAAGTCTTTTGGGTTCCACCTTCATGTGTGTGTCTGCATGTCTTTCAAAGTAGCTTTTGGAAATCATGGTTTCAATGTAATATTAACCCTCTCCCGCTCCCCCAAAACCAGTTTGGGCACGTTTCACCTACAATTCTCTCAGAGAGGCTGGCTCTCTGTTTTATGCATAGTCACCAACACTTTGCTTGAAGGGCCAACACAACAATGTTCTGAAGGCAGGACCATGAGAGCTGAGTCTAACAGGCGTCAGGGTTTGTCATGGAGGGAGGGACTAGTGACCGAAAGGACTCTTGACCTCAAATACTTGACCAATGGCACTGGATTCCTAGGCTTTTTCTATTCCTACAAGTCTGGCATCCAAGAGCAGTGAGTCTTGTAACCCACTTCTTACAAATTACTTATAGGAAACATCACTTATTATACCAATGAAAATTATTATTATTTTTGAGGTGTCCTAAGACTTTAAATTTATTTTAAAATTAAATTAAAATGACTTTTTTTGTTATCATAGCTTCCACCCTAAGGTATTTTTCCATGATTTTTAGGAAGAGTGAAAAGTGTTGGGGGGTGGGAAGAGAAAGATTGATGTGAGAGAGACACACGTTGATTGGTTGCCTCCTGCATGTGCACCAACTGGAGCTGGGGATCGGACCTGCAACCCAGGTATGTGCCCTTGACTGGGAATTGAACTAGCATCCTCTGGTTGCTCTGGCCGATGTGCTAACCACTGAGAAACGACTGGAACTTCTTTGATTTTTTAAATTGAAGTTATTGGGGTGACATTGGTTGATAAAAGTATATGGGTTTCAGGTGTACAATTCTATAATATGTCATCTGTATATTATATTGTGTTTCACTACCCAAAGTCAAGTTTCCTTCCATCACTATTTACCCCCATTATTCTCTTCTACTTCCCCCTGCCCCCTCTTCCTTCTGGTTATCACCATACTATTGTCTGTGTCTATGTTTTGGGTTCACCACTCAAAGTAAAATTTCCTTTCCTTCACCTTTTTTCACCCAGCCCCCAACCCCCTTCCCTCTGACAGCTGTCAGTCTGTTCTCTGTATCTATCAGTCTGTTTCTATTTTGTCTGTTTATTTTTTGTTCGTTAGATTCCACATATAAATAAAATTATATGGTACTTGTCTCTCTGACTTGTTTTTAATATCACTTATGCTAATTAACATACCCTCTGGTGTAGATATCAATAAGCATATTTCAAGGACACACTAATCAACTCTTAATCACCTGTTGCAAATATCAATTATTACACTAATGAAAAATTATTTTTAATACTGCTTATGTTAATTAACACACCCTCTAGCAGAGCTATCAATAAGAATAATTTAGCACAGTATAATCTACTCTTACAATGTTGATTGCTTTTAGAAGGTTTCAACTGATAATTAATTGTCCCAAGGAAGTGGACTAAAGATAATTTGTGTTATGCTCCCAGGTGCAAACCTGCACATATCACACACACACACACACACACACACACACACACACACGCGCGCGCGCGCGCGCACATGGACACCCCCCTCAACTGCTTATATTGATGCAATTTACAGTAACTTGTCATGTAGATCACAGAACAGCCTCAGCAAATGGGAAGAAGCAGGATTTTCATTCCAGTATTACTTATAATAATATTTACTTAAATGTTTACAAAAAATAGCATGGTTTAAGAAAAATCTTTATACATCCTTGGATTTTTTAAATGCGGTACTTGACTATTTGGTGCTGGGGAAGTCTTTGTTGTGGAAGATTGTCTTGGGTCTTGTAGGATGTTTACCAGCAACCTTGGCCTCTTTCATTAGATGTCAGTAGTACTCCATTTCCCCTAGCTGTGTCAATCAAAAATGTCTCTAGACATTGCCAAATGTCTATAGGAGATGAAATCACACTTAGTTGAGAACCATGGGTCAGCAGGATGAGATACTATACTATGGAACTATTAAAAATATGTTCCAAAGAATATTAATGACCTAAAAAGGATATTTTAAATAAAAAGATGAATATATAAAAAGGAAAGCCTGATTTATGAAATATAAAAATGGTGAGATGCATTGAAATATAATAACAGCTCACCTGTTTTGAATGCTTATTCTGTACCGAACATTAAACTTTCACATGTGTTATCAAATTCATCTTCAGACTAAGCTTAGGAGGTTGGTACTATTGTCAACCTCATCTGACAAACAAGGAAACAGAAGCTCAGAGCGATTAAGACATTTTGAGAGATAATAACAGAAGTCATGTCTGAGTATGAAATTTTTTAAAATATATATATTTTATTGATTTTTTTATAGAAAGGGAGGGAGAGATATAGAGAGCTAGAAACATCGATGAGAGAGAAACATTGTCAGCTGCCTCCTGCACAGCCCCCACTGGGGATGTGCCTGCAACCAAGGAACGTGCCCTTGACTGGAATCGAACCTGGGACCCTTCAGTCCGCAGGCTGACGCTCTATTCACTGAGCCAAACTGGTTTCGGCTGAATATGAAAATTTTGCTGGTATTTATTTATCTCTATATTCGCCAAGCTTTTATTAATAAACATTTACTCCCTTTAATCAAAAAATTTAAAAAAAAGACATCATGGAATTATAAACCTTTCTTTTATAGAATAAAGTATATTTTTGAGTGTTTTATAACTGTTTTCTTTCAATATCTATATTCTTAGCCTTGCTCCTATGGCTTTTTAGCAACATTTTCTACCCAATTATTTGAAACCTGTAATGAAGAATCTTCCCCTCATTCTAGCTCAGATATATATTTAATGCTTCAACTTAAAGCCCTGAATCATTAAAATGAAAGCCTGATGAGCTCTTTCTAGAGAAATAAGGTACCCAGTACCTTCAAACATTTAAAAATATGTATATTTTTATTGATTTCATAAAGAAAGGGAGAGGAGAGATAGAAACATCAGTGATGTCAGAAAATCATTGATTGGATGCCTCCTGCACATCCCCCACTGGAGATTGAGCCCGCAACCTTGCATGTGCCCTGACCAAGAATCGAACAATGATACCTGGTTCATAGGCCAATGATCAACTACTGAGCCATGCCAGTCTAGCTTTGGTGTATTTTTTAAATATAAATTACCATATGATATTTGATTCTAAGCTTCAAAGTCAAGCTCCAAATTATGGAACATTCTGTCTACTTCCCAGTCCCCACAACATGCTCGCCAGGAAACTATTCCTTAAAATGCAGTACATCAAATGAACACACAGTTTTCACATGTCTAATATTTTCCTCACTCAATCTCTTTTCTTTGGAGGAATCTATAAGAAACACAAGTTAGGTATATAACTTTAACCAAATATACTTTAAAACAGAAAATATTATAGCATGTTTGAGCAATATGAGAATCAGTGAGGTCTTCTTCAGTTGGTTTTTGCCTCTAAAACAAACCTTCATCAGCCGCCCGCCAGAAATGTTATGTGGGGTCTGCAACTAGGAGGCTCAGATCATCTTTGCTCATCACTCGTTCCCTCTTCCCTTCCTCCCCCCCATCCCTTTTTCTGGCTAGATGGGAGAAATTTAGAGCCATCGTGGTGTATATAATACAAGTGGGAAGATAATTTGGGGAGTGAGGAAGGAATATTAGCTCAGAATACTCAAGTGTTTGAAATGTATCTTTTACAGAAATAAAAAAAAGAGAGAATCAAAATGCTCCTCAAGTGTGTGTGCTATTCATTTGTTTGAAATTATGGCTAGTGGGTGGGAGATAATTAATCAAAGACTTTGTATGCATATATGCATAACCCATGACCATAGAAAATAGGGTAGTGAAGGCCTGGGGTGGAGATGTGGGGGTAAGATGGAGGGGGTGTTAACGAGGGAAAAAGGGAGACCTATGTAATACAGTACTTTCAACAATAAAGAATTATGTTTAAAAAAGAAATTACTGGCTAAAATATGTTAAGTTAAAAATTAGCAAAGGGAACAATTGTTCAATCTATATTCAATCAGTATGAATTCACTAATGAATTTTGTTTAGTAAAATTATTGGAAAATATAAATATTCATATCATTTGTATTAGCTCTTACAATGTTAGCTTATCTAATAATTGTTTTATATGCTCATATTTCGCCCTTCACAAAATAGGCAGTGAATGGTATTGTTGGTGCAAGATGGGTAGTCAATAATTTATAGATACTATTTCTAAGTTTTTTGGGGGAAGAGGTTAATAAGAGTATGGAACTATGGAATCCTTAAAATTAATTGCCCACTATCTGTATAATGACTTGGGTTGGGGGGAAAAGACATCCACATATTTAGTTCTATTACCAAACTGGGACAGATGATAAGTCCTGTTTATCACAACACAACTAACAGGTGGCTAAGCAGGGACTCCAACCTGTGTCTCCAAAATCAACTCTTGCCTGTTATGCCAGTGCTGATGCAATTTGGTGGGAAAAAACACAGGCTAGACCAATATGGTCAGTAATAGAAGAAGATGGCAAGGCAGATTTACTACCACAAAGCAAAAGACAGATCAGGCAACTCACTCGGATTTAAAACATGGTCCTGGGACATTAAAGGTCAACAGTCAAGGGGGAAAAAAAAGATACAGGAAATCATGCACATAAAAGAAAAACAGTCCAGGAATCTAGAAAGAGCAGGTAGCGCCTTAATTTTAGGGAACCAGTTAACCAAATTACTAAAACCCTAAAGGTGAAATGTCAGTGTTCATAGAACAAGAGAGGTGGGAGGTGAGGGACACAGCTATGACTGATCCCGAAGTTCAGTGGGATGTGATGAGGAGCTGAATTGTGGGAGCTGTGAGCTTTGAGAGGGCTCAGGCTGGATGAAGAGGCGGTGGCTTGGAAAGAAGAAACTGGTTCAGAGCTTTGCTACCGGAATTCCTGGTGCAAGTCCCAGCTTTGTCCCCCACCAGATTGATAACCAAAGGCAACTTATTTAACCAGCCCAAGCCTCAGTTTTCCTTTCGCTACAATGAACATAGCCTCCATTATGAGAATCATTGAGAGGATAAATGTGAAGAACTCAGCAGAGTTCCTGGCACATAAGAAAGGTCAGTACAGGATGATAACACTGCTGAAAAAGAGGAGAAGGAGCGGCAGGGTGGGGAGGGTTTAATCCAGGATGGTTTGGATCATGGTAGCACCACTCAGGATAATTGAAAACCCAGAAAGAGGGCTTGGCTGCATCAGAAGGGAGATGGTAAATGTAGCTGATAATGATGACCGAGCATATGAAACAGTCAAAGTAAGTTTTTAAGGTTACATATTAGGTGGCTGCCCATTTGTCTTGGGGAGAGGTTACAGTTTCTTTAAATTTTTCTGGGCAGCAGGGGGCTCCCAGGTACCGGAAAGCAGCAAGCAAATATCCTTTACTTTCTGTACTTTGCTCAGTTAACTTCTTGTGGCCAAAAGTGAGCTAGCTTCATCTAATGCTATAGTTAAAAAAGAAGTTGTACGTATATTCCTAGAGTCATAAGAGTACAATTTCCTTTTTTAGGTACTTGAAATCCATTGAAATTCATAGAGCTGGTGTGATCTCAGTCTTTAGTTTAATATCCATCCATTCTCTCCACTGAATGTATGGAACAGTGGGCTAGACCTCATAAATGAGACAAGGTGCCCACATCAGGGTCTCACAGATGAAAGGGTATCACAACTAGAATGTAGCATAAAGTTGAGTAGGAATTGGAATTATGGATACAGCAGTGGAGTCACAAAATGAAAGGATGCTTTATTTCTGCCTAGAGAATTTGGAGAAGACTCATCAGAAAAGCTGGGCAAGGTGAGGAGGACATGTCATGCATAAAAAACCACAGGTGTAAAGGTATGGAGGAATAAAAACGTTCAGGAGCAGCAAATGTAATTTGTAGGAAAGTAACAAAGAAAAGACAAGCCAAAATCCAAGTGAGTCAAGGGCCAATGTCTTTAGGTTTCGGGTACCTTCTCCCCTTACTTCACTGTTCTGCTTTCCTCCGTAGGGTTATAGAGCTTACGGAGTCACTAAGTTACTGACTCTGCAATTTCTAGATGTGGCATTTCACCCCATGTTTTCTTTAGTTCCTAATTAGTTTTCTTCTTCCTTCAAATAATCACATCTCAGAAGTCATTTTCTTCCTTCTTCAAATTTTGATTTCTTATTTTTTAATTTAAGAATTTTCTATAATTATAAATAAGAGATTTTTGGGAAAGTATCACATTACCTGATTGTACTACAAAGCTACAAAAATCAAATCAGTATGGTACTGGCATAAAAAGGATATATAGATAAATGGAATAAAATATAAAGCCCAGAAATAAGTCCTCTATTATATGTCAATTAACCTACAACAAAGGAGGCAAGGATAACAATGCGATAAAGGCAATAAGTGGTATTGAGAAAAATTGGACAGATACATGCAAAAAAAAAGTTAGACCACTTTCTTACACCATCTGGAAAAATAAGCTCAAAATGGATGAAACACTGTGCACCTTGAGAAAAAAGACACATACTAGGAAGGGCTCCAGGTGGTTAACTGCACTCAAAATTTTGTGTGGGTCTGTTACACAAACTACACTGCACTGAACTGCATGCCTCTGCACTGAACTACCTGCCTTCACTGTGTTTCTGCTATTCTGAGGCAGCCCTTATATAGAAGTCCCTGGAATCCTATTTCAACCAACAGGATGGAAACTTTCCCCACCTAATCATTTTTTTCACAGCTCCAAGCAACCTGAACAGCTCCAGCTCTATTATGAGAGATTAGGATAGTCATTGCCTTTTGGACCAATCAAACTGTGAGGATTTGGAGTTCTCATTTGCATGAGGGCAAACCAATTAGGGACCAGGGGCAGGGACTTCTGCCCCTTTAAGCCAGCTCCCCTCAGGCTTGGAGAGCCCACTTTCCTTTCCCGCCAAAGACTGAAGACACTGGAGATGTTTTGCTAGAGCAGAGCAGACCAGACCAGGCCAGAAAAAACTGGCACAGAACAGAGCAGACCAAAGCACAGCAGAGCAGACAGTTCAGCACAAAGCAGACTGGAGTAGAGTAAACCTGTCTAGCTGAAGAGGGTCTGGCCCCAGGGCCAACGCAAAGCCCTACTGTTTTCACAGATACACTGTGCCACAATTGAACGGTTCCACAGCTGTGCTGTTTTCACAGCCATGCTGTGTAACAATTGAGCTGTCCTGCACTGAATAGTTTCCTTCTTCACTACACCCCAAATTGGGGATTCCTGTCGGTATTGAATTGGCGCCACCACCCATCAGTAGACAGACTTATGTATAAGACCTGAAACTATAGAACTCCTAGAAGAAAATAGAAAGCAAACTCTTTGACATTCATCTTAGAATATCTTTTTTGGATATGTCTCTTCTGGCAAAGGAAACAAAAGAAAAAAATAAATAAATGGGATAGCATCAAACTAAAAAGTTTTTGCATGGTGAAGGAAACCATCAATAAAATGAAAAGACAGCTATTGAATGGGAGAAGAAATTTGCCAATGATACATCTTATAATTGGTTAATATCTAAAATATGTAAAGAACTCATAGAATTTAAGACCATAAACAAACCAATCACCCAGCAAACAACCCACTCCCCCAAACAATCACATTAAAAACTGGGCAGAGGTCCTGAATAGACATTTCCCCGAAAAGGACATACATATGGCTAACAGACATATGAAAAGATGCTCAACATCATAATCACCAGGGAAATGCAAATTAAAACCACAGTGAGATTATCACCTCACACCTGTCATCAACAAATAAATCCTGGCGAGGAAGTGGAGAAAAGGGAACCGTCGTACACTGTTGGTGGGGTTGTAGATTGATGCAGCCACTATTGACAATAGTATGGAGATTCTTAAAAAAATTCAAAATAGAGCTGTTGTATGATCCAGCAATTTCTTTTTTGGGTATTTATCTGAAAGAAACAAAACCACTAGTTCAAAAAGATATATGCACTCGTACGTTCATTACAGCATTACTTACAATAGCCAAGATATGGAAGTAACCTAGCTGTTCATCAATAGACAATTAGATAAAGAAGATATGGTATATATGCAGGGTGGGGCAAAAGTAGATTTGCAGTTGTTCATATTGAAAATAATCCTATCTAATAAAAGAGTAATATGCAAATTGATTGTACCTCTGCTATACCCACAAGCCATGCCTATCAGCCAATCAGAGTGAGTATGCAAATTAACCCAACCAAGATGGCTATCACTATAGAAAGATCAGGAAAGAAGCCACACTTTCTGCACACCCTGGACAGCCCAGGCCTCCACTTAAGGCAACAAAGTTTCAATGGCTGTGTGAGCAGAAGGCTTGGCTCTGCTCAAGGCTACAAAGTTTCAGTTGTAGAAGATAAATAAATCCCAGATACCAGGGCCTTCCCTTGGGTTGCCAGGGGGCATGGCTGGCCTGCAAATCACCACAGGCCCCATGCAAATCACCACAGACCCCTCACCCAGGCCACACAGGCCCCAAGGGAACACCCACCCTGATCCAGGACACCTTTCAGGGCAAACAAGCTGGCCCCCACCCATGCATTAGGCCTCTAGCCTCTCTAATAAAAGAGTAATATGCAGATCGAACATCATTCCAACATATTAGATGACTGCCCCCATGTGGTCAAAAGATCTGCCCCCTGTGGACACAAGATGGCCAGCAGGGGAGGGCAGTTGGCAGGGACCAGGCCTGCAAGGGAGGGCAGTTGTGGATGGTCAGATCATCAGGGGAGGGCAGTTAGGGGATAGGCCTGCAGGGGAGGGCAGTTAGGGGTGACCAGGCCCACAGGAAAGGGCAGTTAGGGGCAAACAGACTGGCAGGGGAGCAGTTAGGCATCAATCAGGCTGGCAGGGAGTGGTTAGGGGGTGATCAGGCTGGCAGGCAGAAGTGGTTAGGGGCAATTAGAAAGGCAGGCAGGTGAGCAGTTGGGAGCCAACAGTCCTGGATTGTGAGATGGATGTCTGACTACCCATTTAGGTGGGATTGGGCCTAAACAGGCAGTGGGACATCCCTCAAGGGGTCCCAGATTGGAGAGGGAGCAGGCTGGGCTGAAGGACACGCCCTCCCCCATGCACGAATTTCGTGCACTGGGCCTGTAGTGTGTGTGTGTGTGTGTGTGTGTGTGTGTGTATAAAATAAAATTTGAATTGTATGTCATGTGTACTTCACAAAAAATAGAAAATCAAAACAAAAACAGACTAAAACATAGCCCATGTCCATGCTTGTAAATGGCAGTTAAAATTTTTTCATGATAGATACTATAAAAAACAAACAAACAAACAACAAAAAAATATGGTCAAATGTGAGACACAGCATGTGGCTCAGTTTACCAACTCCACATAGATTAGAAGGGAAAAAAGATGTTTCTGACAAGTTGGTATCTTTATATTTTTAGTTTACCCTAAAATAGCAAACAAGTAAAATCCCCTAGATACTACTCACTTTTTAAAACCTTGGCTCACACTTAGCGCTTACCTATCCTAAGCAATGTAACTGTACCTGCAATCAAAGAAGTTCATAATTCAACCAGTTTTCTGTAAAACCTTAGAGTATAATCGCCAGATTAATTTAAAGCAAAACAGATGTTATTGTTTTATGAATGAAGTAGTTTCAGGAATGCATACGAATTTCTAGGATTAGTATTTTTCGGGACTGGAAATTCTTTTGCTCTCACTGAATGTAGATTTGAAAGGGTGGAAGGAAGTAAACAGTTAGCAGGAACAATCAAACTAATGTAGGAAAGGCAAACGGAAAAAGAAAAAGTCAACACCATGTGCCTGGCAGATACAATAAGTACTCCAAAATACTTTTTGAATAAATGAATGTATCAATTAATTAACGAACCAACGAATAATGGTGTTTTGCCCCTCACTTCCACATACATTAAAAGCAGGGTGAACTGGTGCACATGATTTTAGATGTTAGACTGACTCAATATTATACAAAAATGGATTCTCTACTTGATAATCCTGCTGTTGTTGTTTTATAACAACAAACTGAAAGTTGTGGTACCACTTGTTTATTCTTATCTGCATGTCTATCTAAATGATAGGATATGGCTCTTTGTCTGTTATATGTATCCTCATTTCTCAAGTGTTTTTATATTCCGTGTCTGCCAGAGGCTGTTAGTGTTGTTATGACTCTGTTAACTCTTCCTTTATACAGGGACCCCACAAAAGTAATATTGATGAGCAAATGATGTATAAGAGGCAATGCCCTCTGTCTCCCCATTCAATAGAAAGGAGGTAAATGAATGAATAATACAATTCTTTTAGAAATTTTTATTCTTTCTCTGATCAACTTGATTTAGGTCTGACAGAAGCTGTCTCTTGGTAGAAGAAATGGCAGTGGAGGAAGCCTGTGTGATCCCAATAAATCTCACTTGGTTCTGTCATCTATGAGCACTGCTTCAAGTTGCAATTAAACATCACCTTGTTTTTCCTTACTAGCAATTTAATGTTACATTTTTAACATTTAATGTTACTCAATTTTAATTTAACTTTTAATGCTATATTGGTGAAAAGAAACATGCATTTTTGTTAAAGTCTTATGTTTAAGATCTGTATAATTCAATTTTTCCATCTCAATCAGGATGGATTCTATAAAGAATACAATAAAAAAAAGAATGAAGACCTCTCTCTCTCTCTCTCTTTCTCTCTCTCTCTCTCTCTCTCTCTCTCTCTCTCTCTCTCTCTCTCGATAATCTCAGATCTCTTCAGGTCCTCCCCAACTCCTTCTGATAAAAGGGCACTTTGTATTTCTGTGCAGACAAACATATAGACTGCATTTGGTATTCTCTAAAAAAGTCCACTTATGTAGGTATTGTGGGTGTCTTGTTTGGATTAAACAATGGGACCATTGTATGCTTGGCATTAACGTAATGGGAGATTTCTAATTGCTTCTTGTATTCACCAATAATTCACAAGAGATGCATTTATATATATTTTCCACCAAGCCCACAGCATTTGGGCTGAATTTTCCAAGTCAAATAAATCTTTCCTGTGGTTTACATCAGTGGCCATGCCAAAGAGGAGTCCATGGAGTCAGTCTGGAGGCATCCAGCTGCCAAGTTTCTGGATCCTACCTAATGAAAAGATGGAAATGTGGGACCCATCCTAATGATTACAGGTTAATGAAAAGCTTAAATATTTATATTTATAGCTAAATATAATACTTCACTAAGTATCCAAAGAAAAAGAAAAACCCGATGGAATGTCAAACCAAATGAGTCTGAGCTTTCAGATTTGATGTTGATGCAGTGCATTGATGTGTTCAGACTACTGCCCAAATTGTCATTAGAAGTTGACTCCTGTACCATTGAGGTGGAACTCTTGTCTAGAGAAATCCAGGGAGTTAGGGTATAACCCCTTTGTTCTTCATCCCATTATTTTTATTTGTATTGACTTCTGAAAGGAAGTGAAAGGGAGAGAGATAGAAATATCATTGATCAGCTGCCTCCTGCATGCCCCCTATTGGAGATATGAGCACGCTACCAGAGCCTATGCCCTAACCAGGAATCAAATAGTAACCACCTGGTTCACAGGTCAACACTGATTCACTGAGCCCCACTGGCTGGGTCCCATTAATTTTATTATTCATTCATTCATTCATTCATTCATTCATTTATTTATTAAATCTTTATTGTTCAGATCATTACAATTATTCTTCTTTTATTCTCCTATAGCTCCACTCCACCTGGTTCCCACCCCACCCTCTCCTCTTACCCCTCCCCATACTGTCCTCACCCATAGGTGTACAATTTTTGTTCAGTCTCTTTCTGCACTTTCCACCCCAAGAATTGTCAGTGCACTCCCTTTCTATGCTCCTGATTCTATTCACTAGTTTATTCTGTTCATCAGATTTTTTATTCACTTGATTTTTAGATTCACTTGTTGATAGATATGTATTTGTTGTTCATATTTTTTATCTTTACCTTTTTCTTCTTCCTCTTCTTAAAGAATACCTTTCAGCATTTCATATAATACTGTTTGGTGGTGATGAACTCTAGCTTTTTCTCATCTGTGAAGCTCTTTATCTGCCCTTCAATTCTGCATAATAGCTTTGGTTGGTTGTAGGTTTTTACTATTCATCACTTTGAATATTTCTTGCCACTCCTGTCTGGCCTGCATAGTTTCTGTTGAGAAATCAGCTGACAATCAGATGAGTGCTCCCTTGCAGGTAACTAACTGGTTTTGTCTTGCTGCTTTTAATATTCTCTCTTTGTCTTCTGCTCTTGGCATTTTAATTATGATGTGTGTTGGTGTGGTCCTCTTTGGATTTTTTTGTTTGGGGTTCTGTGCACTTCCTGGACTTATAAGTCTATTTCTTTGACCAGGTGGGGAAGTTTTATGTCATTATTTCTTCAAATAGGTTTTCAATATCTTGCTCTCTCTCTTCTTCTGGCACCCCCATAATTCTGCTGTTGGTATGCTTGAAGTTGTCCCACAGGCTCCTTATACTATTTTCATATTTTTGGATTCTTTTTGCTTTTCCGGTTGGGTGTTTTTGCTTCTTTGTATTTCAAATCTTTGACTTGATTCTTACGATCTTCTAGTCTCCTCTTGGATCTCTGTATATTATTTTTTATTTCAGTCAGTGTATGCTTAATTTCTAGTTGGCCCTTTTTCATATACTCAAGGGTCTCACTAAATTTTTTGGCTTTTTTTAGGAAATTCTTGAAAAATTTTATAACCATGGTTTTGAACTCTATATCCAGTCATTTGCTTTCCTCCATTTCTTTCATTTGTGACCTATTTCTTTGTCTCTGCATTTTGGCTGCTTCCCTGAGTTGATAGAGTAGCTTTGTGTACTAGGTGTCCTATAAGATCCAGTGGCTCAGCCTTCCCAGTTACTGAGGTGGGCACTCTTGGTGCGTCCCTTTGTGGGCTGTGTGCACAATCTTGTTGTAGGTTATGCCTTGATTGTTGTTGGTAGTACTGGTAAGAATTGACCTCCAGGCCAATTGGCTGTGAGGATCAGCTGTGTCTATGCTGGGAGAACTTCTGTGCTGGAGACACCCTTATGGGAAAGACTTGCAAAAGTCTCTGTGCTGGGTTTGGATGTGGTGAAGTCTCAGGGTGAGGCAGACAGCAATGGCTTCCTGTCATCCCTGCCCTAAAAGCCCCTGTGTTTTAGTGTCCCGTGGTAATCATTGTAACCACTGCTGAAAGAAAGCTGTCCTCGAGTTTTGCCCACTACCAGACAGTCCAGTTTCTCCCCTTTGAGTCTGGGTCCCCAGATTCTTGCCTGGAACTGGAGTTCAGAGCAGCCTGGAGCTCTTGTCTCTCTCTCTATTGAGAAAGCCAGTCTTGCACTCATTTGCCAGCTCTTTTCGTGCATGTACACCTCTGTACTTCTGCCTTCCACAGCCCCTCTGAGTCTCAGTGTGCCTTTATCTTTCCTTCTAGTTGTAGAATTTCTACTCAGCCAGCCTTCCTGTGGTTCTTGATGATGTCCGTTTTGTCTTTTAGTTGTAGTTTTGAAATTGTGCTAGGCAGCATTTTAAATGTTTACCTATGCCACCATCTTTGTTTCTCTTCCCATTATTTTCTATAACACAAGTAATGCAGCATATATTTGTTGTTAAAAATTTAAATAAAGATGTACAAACGAAAGAATGAAAAACTCCTGTCTTCATTATCCTACTACGTACCTCCCCAAAAGTAATCACAGCTAATGATTTTGCATTTACTTATCTAACCTACTTTTTAAATACATATATGAACACATTTACCAAAAGTTTTTAAAAAAAGATATATGATACAGCTAATTTTTCTCAATAGTACATTATTACCATCATAGCACATAGATTTACCTTGTTAAAAGTTAGGTCTATGAAATTATAAAAATATCATAATTTGCTAAATATGTCTACCTACTGGGTTAGTTAGGAAGTACTTCTGGTTATTATTACCAATGACTTAAAAAATATAGTGGCACAAAACAATAGCGATTTTATCTTTTACATAACAAGAGTTGGGCAGTCTTGGGCAGGTGTGAAAACTCCATGATATTTCTGATTGGAATAGACTGATTTTAATATTCTGATATATTCTGAGAGTCCCAAAATGGCTATTGGAACTCCAGTAATCAAGTCTTATTTTCAGGCAAGAAGAGGTAAAGGCAAGGAATAAAAGTGTGTGTCAAAAACTTTTATACAAATCTACCTAAGAATTTCTGCTTATATCTCATTGATCAAATCTTAATACATAGCCAGCCCTTCCTGATAGGACTTAAGGGAAATGTAACATTTTAGCAGGCCATCCAGTCACCTCCAATAACCAAGGTTCTATTTTAGGAGGAGGAAGGGGAGATAGGCGGTTGTGTGGGTATCCAGCAATCTCTACCACATTTATTGATAATTAGATTTTTTTAAAATTTTCACTGTAAAAAATAGTATTATAAATAATACCCATAAACATGTTTCTTCTTGTGGTATTTGCTTCATTTTCTCCTCCTGCAATTCCTGGTTTTGACTCTGATTCTGTTAACTAGCTCCTGTTATTTTACATCCCTTCATTATTTATAACTTCCTCTTTGCTCTTGATTCAAGGAATTAAGTGTCCTAACTTTCTTCTAAGTCTGAATCACCTTTCCCCCCTCCCTTGAGCTTGGTGGTGAACAAAGAATAACAGGTTACAATATTGATATTTGTACATGAAAAAAAAAAAGATAAAATGAAGGAGTCCCCACCTGGTCATATTTATTATTTAACTGGCAGAGAGTAGAGACTGGGTATAACTTCTTAATCACTGATGTCCCTTGTGCCTTAATTTTTCCATGAGTAAAATGTTGTTAATTTTAGTACTTAACTCATATGGTTGGTGTAAGGATTGAATGTAAAGCACTTGGAATGTTAGCGGGCCTGAAGTGCAATGTGTGTTAACAATTGGTAAAAATTGTCACAGGGAAGCAAAAAAAAAAATGTTGATGTGCAGGATGATGGAAATGGAGGCATAAGAGGATGTGAGAGGCGTTAAGAATCCAGAATAATTTTTCTGAGGACTTTAAGATGGTCAAGATGGAATGAGTTTAAAAATTGTTGAACAATTTTGAAAAACAAAAACTCTGCAAGAAAAGAAAATTACAAGCCAATACCCTTGGTCAACATGGATGCCAAATTCCTCAATAGAATATTTGTAAGCTGAATACAGCAACAAATTAAGAGGATCATATACCATGACCAGGTAGGTTTATCTCTGGAATGCAGATAAACCAACATGATATACAAGTTTAAAAGAATAAAGGATAAAAATCACATGATCATTTCATTAATGCAGAAAAGGCATTTGGCAAAATTCAAAATGCTTTCATAAAAACTCTATAAATTAGGTATGTAAGAACTTATACAGAAACAATAAAGGACATATGTAAAAAGCTAACATGATTCTCAATTGTGAAAAACTGAAAGCTTTTCCAATAAAATCTGGAACTTGAAAGGATGCCCACTCTTACCACTCTTATTCAACAGCATTCTGGGAGTCCTAGCCAGAGAAATTAGGCAGAAAAAAGAAAGAAAAACCATTCAAATGGGAAAGGAAGAAATAAAATTATCTCTTTTTGTAGATGATATGATCTTATATGTAGAAAATCTTAAGGATTCCATACACAAAAACAACTGTTAGAATTAATAAATGGATTCATCTGAGTTGCAGGATACAAAACCAACCTAAACAAATCAGTTTTGTTTCTATACAATAGCTGAAATATCGGAAAAATAAATTCAGAGAGCAATCCTATTTACAATAGCATAACAAAAAAAGACTAAATAGAGAAACCAAGATGGCGGCATAGGTAAACACCTAAACTGCTACCTCGCACAACAATTTCAAAACCACAGCTAAAAGATAGAACAGACATAATTCAGAACCACAGGAAAGCTGGCTGAGTGGAGATTCTACAACTAGAAGAAAAGAGAGGGGCTCACGGAGACTCAAAGGAGCTGAAAAAAGCTGAGGTACAAAACACTTGAGTAGAGAGGATGGGAGGCAGAGTGCCTGGCTGGCTTCCTCTAGCAGGAGGGAGACGGAGACTCCCAACTGCACTGAACCTCAGTTCCAAGTGAGACCCTGAGGACCCAGACTTAGATGGATCCTTGGAGTGCACGGAAACTCAGGGGAGCCAGAAAGGCAGAGGTCTGGAGGTGCGCAAGAACAATTAGCACACAGAGGGCAGACTGCTGATTGTGCCACTGGCTTTCTCTAACAGGAGGAAGACAGAACCTCCCAACTGCACTGATATCCACTTCCAACTGCACTGAACCCCAGTTTCAGGCGAGACCCTGGGGACCCTGACTCACACGGGTCCCCGGAGCGCACCGAAACTCAGGGAAGCTGGAAAGGCAGGGGTCTAGTGGCTCGAGTGCACACAGAGAGGGCTGCAGTGATTACCGAGGGACACTAAGACCCAGGGCCCTCATAGGGCAGGGCTGATGGGAAGCAAGGCTGTCTGCTCAGCCCTGAGACTCCACCCCATCCAAGGTGAACACAGAAGTTTTCACAACTTTGCAAGTCTTATATCATAAGACTGACTCCAGCACAGAAGTTCTCCCAGCCTAGACACAGCTGATCCTCACAACCAGTTGGGCTTGGAGGTCAATTCCCGCTAGTGATACCAACAACAATCAAGGCTTACCTACAACAAGGCTGTACACACAATCCACAAAGGGGTGCACCAAGGGAGTCCACCTCAGGTAATTGGGGAGACAGAGCTACTGGACCCTATAGGACAGCACACAAAGATACTCTACCAACTCAGGGAAGCAGTGAAAATGTGGAGACAAAGAAACAGATCACAAACAAAAGAAATGGAGGAAAACAAATGACTGCATATAGAGTTCAAAACCACAGTTATAAGGTTTTTCAAGAATTTCCTAGAAAAGATGGATAAATTTAGCAAGACCCAAGAGGAGATGAAAAAGGACCAAATTAAACATACACTGACTGATACAAAAAAATATTATACAGAGACCTAACAGCAGACTAGAGGAACACAAGAATCAAGTCGAAGATTTGAAATACAAAGAAGCAGAAAACACTCAACCAGAAAAGAAAAAAAAAAGAATCCAAAATGTAAAGATAGTGTAAGGAGCCTTTGGGACAACTTCAAGTGTACCAACATCAAAATCATAGGTGTGCCAGAAGAAAAGAGAGAGCAAGATATTGAAAACCTATTTGAAGAAATAATGACATAAAACTTCCCCTACCTGGTGAAAGAAATAGACTTACAAGTCTGGGAAGTGTACAGAACCAAAAGAGGACCACACCAAGACACATCATAATTAAAATACCAAGAGCAAAAGACAGAGAGAGAATATTAAAAGCAGCAAGACAAAACCAGTTAGTTACCTACAAGGGAGCACCCCTATGCTTGTCAGCTGATTTCTCAACAGAAACTATGCAGGCCAGACGAGAGTGGCAAGAAATATTAAAAGTGATGAATAGCAAGAACCTACAACCAAGATTACTCTACCCAGCAAAGCTATCATTCAGAATTGAAGGGCAGATAAAGAGCTTCACAGATAAGAATAAACTAAAGGGGTTCATCAATACCAAACAGTATTATGTGAAATGCTGAAAGGTACTCTTTAAGAAGAAGAAAAAGATAAAGGTAAAAATTATGAACAACGAATACATATCTATCAACAAGTGAATCTAAAAATCAAGTGAATTAAAAATCTGATGAACAGAATAAACTGGTGAAAATAATAGAATCAGGAGCATAGAAAGGGAGTGGACTGACAATTCTCAGGGGGAAAGGTGTTAGGGGGTGCAAGAAGAGACTGGACAAAAATCGTATACCTATGGATGAAGACAATGGGGGGTGGTAAGGGCAGAGGAAGGGGTGGGAGCCAGGTTGAGGGGAACTATAAGGGGGAAAAAGAGGAACAATTGTAATAGTCTGAAGAATAACATTTTATTAAATAAAAAATAAATAAATCCATATCATTTACAATGAAAAAAAAAAGACTAAATACTTAGGAATAAGCTTATACCAAATTGGTGAAATATCTGCAGTCTGTAAAGTATGCACCACTGTTGAAAGATATTAAAGCAGACACAAATGAATGGAAGACATTATTTGTTCTTGGCCTGAAGAAGTAGTATTGCTAAAATGTCCATTCTACTTAAAGTGCTCTACACATTAATGTAATCCTTATCCAAATTCCAACAGCATTTTTTTATAGACAAAGAAAAATATCCTAAGATGCATATGGAATCACAAAAGACCCCAAATAACTTGTATCCATTCATATGAGCATGACCAATGGACAGGGACAATAGGGGGTTAGGGGCAGGTGCTGGGGGTTGGGAGAGGAGGCACGGAGAGGTCAATGGGGGAAAAGGGAGACATATGTAAGACTTTCAACAATAAAGAATTAAAACAAACAAACAAAACAACAACAACAAAAAGCTCAAAATAGCCAAAGCAATTTTGAACAAGAACAACAAAGTACGAGACGTATTTCCTGATATCAAAATGAATTTAAATGCTATATTAATCAAAACACTATGATGCACGCGCGCGTGTGTGCGCACACACACACACACACACACAGGACATACAGACTGATGAAACAGAATAGAGAGCTCAGAAATAAATATGCATACTAGTATACCACCAACTTATCTTTGACAAGGGTGCCAATATGATACACAATGAGAAAAAAGAGACTCTTTACTATATGATGCTGGGAAAAATGCATATATATATATATTCAAGAGAATAAAATTAAGCCCTTATCTTATGCCATAGTAAAAAATATACTCAAAATGGATTAAAGGTTTAAGTGTAAGACCTGAAACTATAAAACTCAGGAAAAAAAACCACTGGAAAAACTTCTTGGTGTTGGTCTTAGCAACAGTTTCTTAGATGTGACACCAGAAGCATGGGCAACAACAGGAAGTAGACAAGTGGAATTACATCATATTGAAAAGCTTCTGCACATCAAAGGAAACAATCAACAACATGTAAAGACAACCTGTGGAATGGGAGAAACTATTTGTCAACTAAACATTTGATACACAGTTAATTTGCAAAATATATCAAACCCTCCTACAATAACAAAAGCCCAGATAATTTGATGAAAAAAAGGGCAAAGGAACTGAATAGGCATTTCCTAAGAGAAGACATTCAAATGGCCAACAAGTACATGAAAAGGTGCTCAATATCACTAATCATCAGGAAAATGCAAATCAAAACCACAGTGGGAGCCATACCTGTTAGGATGGCTATTAAAAACAAAAGCTTTGAAGGGATGTAGAAAAAAAAAAAGAGAATACTAGTACACTGTTGGTGGGTAGGTACTAGTAAATTGGTATAGCCATTATGGAGAATAGTAGGGAGGTCCCATAAAAACCTAAAAATAGAACTACCACATAGTCCAGCAACTTTACTTCTGGGTTTATACCCAAAGGCATTGAAATCAGGATCTCAAAGAGGTATCTGTGCTCTCATATGCATTGCAGCATTATTCACAATAGCCAAGATATGGCAGCAACCCTCAATCCATCAACAGATGAATGGATTTCTTTTACATATTGTTGATTCTTTCCTTTGATGTGCAGCTTTTCAGTATGATGTAATTCCACTTGTCTATTTTTTGTCATTGCCTCCAAATGTATGCACCCTTTGAATGATCATAAAGTCAGTGTTTATTAACATACAGTTCCTTTTCAAAATTTAAAAGAATCTACAGATATGAAAAATTTTTTTGTCCAGGCCTGTTTTTAAACTGATGACCATTCTGATCCAGGCACTGTTGATAATGTGAGGCAATGGGATCACGAATATCAAGAACCATTTCCTTCAGTGTTTGTGCCACCTCAATTTGTCAACTGTTGCCCGTTTTGTACCGTAAACTTTATCTTTTGTGTACCCCCATAAAAAAAGTCTAGTGAATAAATTTTCTTGTTCGAAGCTTAGTCTGACTTCACCCATTATTTCAAATCAGTTAAACCTTAAAAATAGTGAAAATTCACTGTAAACACACTTTGACTAATTATAAAGGCAGTATTTGTACTTCAATTATATTATCAAACTTCCAGTGGCATTTTAGGATGAATTTCCTTTGTTCAAAGCTTATTCTGGCTGAAAAGAAAGAAACCTCAATTGCGCTATCACCTGTTAAAATGGGTATACATGTTTTTGGACACAATGTATAATGTAATATTAATCAGCCATTAGAAGAAAAAAAGAAAGAAAGAAAGAAATCCTGCCATTTGTGACGGCATAAAGAACCTCAAGAACATCTTGCCGAAGTGAAATGAGCCACATACAGGACAAATTCTATGATACCATTTATATGAGGAATCTAAAATAGTGAAACACACAAAAAGGAGAAACTCATAAAATGGTGGTTTCCAGGGGCTGGAGGGAGGGGATATGAGGAGGCATTAAAGCATACAGTATTTCAATTATATAAGTTGGATAAGTCCTAAAGCCTATGGTTAACAATCCTGTATTGTATACTGAAAATTTGCTAAGGGGGTAGACTTTATGTCAAGTGTTCTTATCACAGATAATCATCCTATCTAATAAAAGAACAATATGCAAATTGACTGTACCTCCACTACACCCACAAGCCATGCCCACCAGCCAATCGGGAGTGAGTATGAAAATTAACCCAACCAAGATGGCTATGGCCACAGAGAGAGCAGGAGGGAGGCTTGGGTTGTCTCCCATTATGGAGGAAGCCAAACTTTCCCCATACCCTGGCTAGCCCAGGCCTCTGCTTAAGGCAACAAAGTTTCAATGGCTGCCATAACAGAGCGAGCAGAAGGCTCCAGGCTACAAAGTTTTAATTGTAGAAGATAAATAAATCCCAGATACCAGGGCTTCTGCTTGGGTCACTGGGGGATGTGACCAGCCTGCAAACCATCACAGGCCCTTCTCCCAGGACTCCCCACACCCCAAGGGAACACCCACCCTGATCCAGGACACCCTTTAGGGCAAACCAGATGGTCTCCACCCATGCACTAGGCCCCTATCCTATCTAATAAAAGAGTAATATGAAGATTGACCATCACTTTAACACACAAGATGACTTCCCCTATGTGGTCAAAGAGCCTGTCCCCATGTGGACACAAGATGGTCACCACAAGATGGCCAGCAGGGGAGGGCAGTTGGGAGAAACCAGGCCTGCAGGGGAGGGCAGTTAGGGTTGACCACTCCTGCAAAGGAGGGAAGTTGGGGATGACCGGGACTGCAGGGAAGGGCAGTTGGGGAGGACCCAGGCCTGCAGGGGAGAGCAGTGAGGGGGACTAGGTCTGCAGGGGAGGGCAGTTAGGGGTGACCAAGCCTGCAGGGGAGGGTAGTTAGGGGTGACCAAGCCTGCAGGGGAGGGCAGTTAAGGGCAAACTGTCTGGCAGGGGAACAGTTTGGCATTAATCAGGCTGGCAGGGGAGTGGTTAGGGGGTGATCAGGCTGGCAGGCAGGCGTGCATGCAGTTGGGAGCCAGCAGTCCTAGATTGTGAGAGGGATGTCAACTCCCCTCGAGGGGTTCCAGATTGAAGGGGATATAGGCTGGGCTGAGGGTCACCCCCCTCCCGTGCATGAATTTTGTGTATTGGGCCTCTAGTAATAAAGAGGAAAGGAGAAAACTATTGGAAGTGATAGATATGTTTATGGATAGGTTGTGGTGATGGTCTCATGAGTGTATACTTATCTCCAAACTCATCCAATTGTATATGTTAAATATATACTAGTATAGTTCTGTATGTCACTCATTTCAATAAAGTCCTTTTTTTAAATAAAAGAGTTTAAAAAACATTATGAAATAACACAAATAACAAACACCTGAGCTGAGTCCTCTGCCTCAAGGTCTCCCACAGGGATGCAGGCAAGGTGCTGAGTGCAGCTGCAGTGTCATTTGAAGGCTCGACTGGGGGAGGATTCTCATTCAAGCTCACTCATGTTTTGTGCCAACAGTCAATTCCTCATGGTTCCTGAATGGCTGCTGGCAAAGGATTTCCCTTTATAACCACAGAATCAGCTCAAAATGGTCCTGTTCTGTTTCTAACAAAATACTGAGTTGCATTTTAGAGACAACAGACCAAAACCGCAAGTCGTGAAGCTGAAGCATGTGCTAAGGAGAGAACTTTGACCTCCAGCTATAACCAGAACCAAAATCTCACAGTATGCCCTCCCTACCACCACTCCCCCTGCCTCCCCCCACCTCCTCTGCCAAACAAAGGACTAGGACATAACCAAAACTTGAACACCAGAGCCTGTTCAGAAGCAAAGGGTCCGTTGTCTAGGAGATTGGGTCATGTTCCAAGATGCTCCAATGAAAACTTGCCCTGCCTGAGCTTATGCATACCTGTTTTCTTAACCCAGTGGTCAGCAAACGGTGGCTCGCAAGCCACATGTGCCTTGTGAGCCGTGGTTTGCCGCTCTGTTGACTAATGAGTTTGCCCACCACTGACCGAGACTCTCAATTCCAATAATTACAGGCTGTTGTTGTTCCTTGTGATTAAGCCCCTATCCCAGTGGTCGGCAAACTCATTAGTCAACAGAGTGGCAAACCGTGGCTCTCTTAACCCCTTAAAAGTGTCCCTGAACCCTGGATTGGGGAGATGGATTTGAACTTTCTCCCTGTCTCCTCCTTTGGCTGTCTCTCAAAATGAACTCTTTCCTTCTCGCATAATCGACACTGTAGTGATTGGTCTTACTGTGCATAGGGCACATGAACATGGGGTCAATTAAACTTTATTCCTTGCTACCATTCCATTGGGCAGCCCCTGGCATAGCAGTTGGTTTCCTTGAGAATAAGCGAGCAAGATGAAATGTACAGTCTGTTTGTCACCTGATCTCAGAAATGACATCCCATTCCAGGGAGCTATTGTAGAGGCCGCCCATCTCAAACACTAAAAACGTTTCTGACAATAACGGCCATTTCAATTTAAATCTCTATCATCAATCACAAAAGAAGTGCATTTGTTAACATATTTCTGTGCTTGGGTGTTCTTTGAATAGTGCATTGAACCAAGTACAGCTTAAAAAACATATATGCTGACTGAATAATATTTCAATTTTACCGAGAAGAAGGTTCAATCTTCAAAGAAAATAATATCCTCTAGCAGCTATTGCTTCCTGAGTACTTATAACTATTCATAGAATTGAAATTGTCAAAGAAAATAGTTAAACGGTGTATCTCATGTTAAGATACATTTATCTGAGTGGGTATCAAA
Source organism: Lasiurus borealis (assembly GCA_004026805.1). Lineage (NCBI taxonomy): Eukaryota > Metazoa > Chordata > Mammalia > Chiroptera > Vespertilionidae > Lasiurus > Lasiurus borealis. The sequence continues at coordinate 10,560 of PVJN01009681.1, read as the reverse complement.
ATTGCTGTTTGGGCAAATTTGACATTGATTCTATTGCTCAAAACTCTTGCACATAACAGTACACAAAAGGCCCTGCAGAAAAGTGCCCTAAGTTTTCTAGTGTCTACACTTTCCCGGTGCCACATTTTGCTGAATCTTAGAAGGCTGTAATTGAAATGTCTTCAGGGTACAGAGCATGGAGACAAGATAAACAGTTCGAACTATCTTAAAAGAAACACATCCTGTTTCACATTCAGTGTGGAAATGAACCTGTGACGTTCTTCTCAGACTATAAACTGACAGTCTAAAATGATGCAGTATCCTACATATGGGCTTTTATATATCCTCCATCAACAAAAAAAGTTACCGCTATCCATATTTTGCACACGACTTTGGCAATTTACTTAAATTCATCTCATAAAAGAGCAAAGGTATTTGGACCGTTACTAGAAGTTTTCTGTATTTTCCAACTAAAGTTTTCGTGTTTGAGGCAAATTAGCTTCTGCACATCTCTTCACAGGTAATTCAGTAAAACATCAATTTCCCAGAACCGTCAGTCCTTGGGATGATAACATCTGCACTCTACTTTTAGGAAAAGGAAATAAGTAAATCAAAAGGAGAATTAGCTACGGGGGCTTTCAAAAAAGGAAACACGAATCCCCATGGATCACTACACATGTTTATTTCTCACTCAAACTACACACCTATGACAGGCCAGCCAGTCCCCCTGCTCCACGATTTCTTTGTTCCAGGACTCAGGGTGAAGTAGCTGCCTGCTCTGGGACACTGCTAGGGAACAGAAAGAATTGGGGGTATGTAACGCTGCTTAAAGATTTCACTGGGAAATCACAAATGTCCCTTCTCACAATACATTGACTTATACAAGTTCTATGGCCAAGCCTGAGGTCAGTGGAGTGGAGAAATAAGATCTTCCAACCACAAGAGGTAAAAATATAATACAACTCATCATCCACACTTAGAGGATGTGACTGAGAGTGTACTGGTTCCGTATGATCACTGGCAATTTCAAATGGTCATCCAAACAACAGCAACGGGCATTGTCCAGCCAGTTTCACTGCTGGAGTTCTACCCTGACTCAGTTTCCCTTGTAATCCTAATACCAGTTCTGTTGTATCGTTTAGATATATGACACTATGATGTTCACTCATGCAGTGTTCAGAAACAGGTTCCTCTGGCAGAACCCCAATTACATTCCTTTCATGAGAAACAGCAATCATATTTTTTGGGGGGCCTACTTAATCCAGTGTACTCCTGAGCACTTCAATTAATCTACTCAACAAGGAAAAGGTTATTCTCATTTTATTTGTAAACAAATCGATCCAGAGAGTTTATACAAAGTCACAGGGTCAGCCAGGGGCAAAGCTGAAATTTAAAATCAGTGTTTTGACCCCAAAGTTCTGGCCAATAATGCTAGAAAGACAATGACTACATTTTGGACATTCCACAACCAAAAAGAAAAAATTTCCAACTCTCTGTTAGCAGAAAATAAAATGACCACATTCCCCACAGACTCTCAAATGGCTCACATCACTAATGTTTTCACTGAAAAAATTACAAATATTTATGTGTAGATAAGGAAAATCTCCTTTCTCTGAAGCCTAGAGAAGTATTTGCTCCTTTTAGCACCGAGCCACCAGGGACAGCCTGTTTGTGGGGGGAACACACACAGTCTATTGCTTAAAAGAATAATTGCCCAGAGTGGATGGCTGAAGAGGGAGCAGAGAAGGGGAATTAGATCTAAGGTTCCTGAGGCACATCTAAAGAACACAGAAAAGAACTGGGATCCGGGTTTCCCAGGGGCAGGGGAAAAGTACACACAAGCTGCAACCAAGGTAGATATTAACTGATGAACTTACACCAAGGGATTTTTACATATCAGGCTTTTCATGAGGAATCTCAGACTTTCATTTTGCTGCTGTTCTGCATCAATTATGAGTATGAGCTGTGCATTCAGCCTTCTCTTGGTGCTCAAAAGAATGCAGATAAAGTCGCCTTCTTGTGTTATGTTCTAGGAGTATGATTGTTTTTGGTCATTGAGGTCTATGATCATTGAAGTCTATGACCCATTTTGACTTATATTTTGTGAAGGGTACAGGTCTGTATAGAATTTTTTTTTTTTTGCATATGAATGTCCAGTTGTTCTATTTGTTGAAAAAGACTACCTTTTCTCCCTTGTATTGCTGCCTTTGTTCCATTGTCAAAGATCAGTGGACTATATTTATGTTGGTCTACTTCTGGGCTCTACTCTTTTCCATTGACCTGTTTGTCCATTCTCTTGTCAGTACCGTACTTTCTTGATTACTGTAGCTTTGTAGTAAGTCTTGTTCAGGTGGTGGCAGTCCTCCAATTGTCTTCTTACTCTTCAATATTATGTTGGCTATTCTGGGTATTTTATCTCTCCTTATAAACTTTGGAATTGGTTTGTCAATATCTATAAAATAATTTGCTGAGATTTTCATTGGGATTGTATTGGGAAGAACTGACATCTTGACAACATTGAGTCCTATCCATGAACATGGATTATCTTCCATTTACATAGTTCTATTTTGATTTCTTTCAGCAGAGTTTTACTCAATAGACCTATTTTATCTAACTAGGCTAGTAATTCATATTGCAAATAGATCACCCAGCTCCAACCACATCCAATTTCAGAAAACTGCAATTTTGGCTGACATTTCACTAGTGTCATGAAAATCCTAATGATGACCTAAGCTGAACCCAGTGTTTTGCCCACAGAAACCATGAGAGATAATAAATGCTTGCTGTTGTTTTAAGCCACTAAAGTTTGAAGTAATTTGTTATGTAGTAATGAATAACTGGCACATTTAATAATTCAAGTGTCTCTGCATGTTATATTCACTCTAGTTCCCTAATACTGCAAACTCACTTTACATGTGCAAAAGAAAAAAAAAAACATATTGTAAAAAGTCAGGATGGACTGCAGCTGAAAATTAACAACCTATGGAAGGGAATTACTCATTTGTGGTAAAACCAGTCTGTTTTCAAACACTGTTTTGTGTTCTGGATTTACTTGTGCAGCCTAAGAACCCTGTATAACACTTGCTACAGAATAAGACGTTAAGTAAAAATTGCCTTGTGAATGAAGGACTGAATTTGTTCCTCTAGGCCAGTGGTTGGCAAACTCATTAGTCAACAGAGCAGCAAACCACGGCTCGCAACCCGCATGTGGCTCAAGTGCTGCAGTTTGCCGACCACATTTACCTAACTAATCTGGTACAATCCTTAACACTGAACATGACTCAGTCACTGTTCGATGAATTAAATGAAACTTAACTGAAATTCCTGTTGAAGTAAATTATCTGAAAACAAGTGAAAAATCATGGCAGAAAACTCTTTTTTAGTATTTATGGCATATAAACATTCATACTGCATATTGAGCAGCCCCATCAACCTATCAACCAACCAACCAACCAAACAAACAAAAAACAACAAAACTCCCAAACACCTAAAATTGTACTCTGTTGGTTCCTAGTAAACCATTTGGGTTTTCATAAGTTCTATCAACAGAACTCTTCTTGACTTCCCAAGTGCAACTCAACAGTTAACCAGTTACATTTAGTGATTTTGGGCATTTAGCTTAATCTCTGCCTTAGTTTCCTCATTTGTGAAATGCAGAAACTAACAGTACCTATCTCCCATGGTTATTGTAAAGATAAAATGGGTTAACTTGTGAAAAGTGCCTAGTAAAATGAGCTCTATTGCCTTCAGTGTCTATAGCAGACCTGGAACATTACAGATGATTTGTTAATCTTTTTGAATGGATGGCTAACTCTCAGGTGAAAGACCTGTATGAACATCTCTGCCACTTTTTGGGGGGGGGGGGTGAATGGTAGGTAATTACATTCTACCATCACATAAAAGTTTTGTTTACTCCTTTTTAGAAACTTTTCATTAGATCAAAAAGAGTGGATTATGTTCACTGATGGAGGATATATGTATAATAGTGGCACAGGATTACTCTGAATTGGGATTTACATAATAACACAGCTTGGGTTAGGAAGAAGTTCTATTTTAACTCTTTCATTATATATTTTTTTAAATCCTCACTCGAGGGTGTTTTCCAGTGATTTTTAGAGAGAGTGGAAGAAATATCGCTGTGGGAAAAACATTGGTAGGTTGCCTCTTGCACTTGCCCTGGAGCCTGCAACCGAGGTACATGCCCTTGACCGGAATCAAACCCAGGACCCTTCACTCCACAGGCTGACGCTCTATCCACTAAGCCAAACCGATTAGGGCAGCGGTTCTCACTCTGTGGGTCGTGACCTGTTTTCTGATGGTCTTAGGCTCTACAGCAGTGACCCACAGGTTGAGAACCACTAGCAGGGTCGCCTAAGACCATCAGAAAACACAGATATTTACATTACGATTCACCATAACACGAGGAACTGTATTAAATGGTCGCGCATGAGAAAGGTTGAGAACCACTGGATTAGGCCTTCATTTTAACTCTCTGATGAACGAGAAAGTGGCAGAAGGGAGTCAAGTGCACCCAGGCGCACGGAATTCAGAACCCCAATTGCTTCGTTTATTGCTGGGCTTATGCAAAAACCATTCGTCCTGACTCCAGGCGGGCCCCAGCTCCCCCCATTGCACTGTGAGCAAACCTGGGAGAGATAAGGAGCCTAATTAGATTTTATATCCCCAACACCTGTCATGCGCGGTGCCTGGGAGGTGAGTCAGAAAAAAACAACTTTAAAGGGATGACATTTTAAATAATGCAACTGGGACATTATTTAAATAATATTTAAATATTCTCCCTTTGGTCTCAAACCCTCCGTCTGTTCGTAAACTTCCACCTACCTGGATGGACCCAAGCCTTCCCCTTAGACTCTCCAAGGAGCACGGAAAGGTGATGCAGCTGAAGCCTCTGGGAGGGGATATTGCAACCACCTTTCCCACTGTTGCTCAGGAGAGACAGGACAGCGAGGCTGGGAGAAATGGGGCGCCCCCGAGTGGCGGGGCATCAGCGGCATCCCACGGGGCCGGGTCCTGCGTGTTCCGTGTTCCCTTAGTCGCCCCCGCCCTGCCCTCTCCGGCCCGATCTTGCACCAGGAAACAAGCCCTTAGCAATACGTGCCTGGACGGCTGGGACCCCGCCACTCGGCGATGGGGACTGGTCCACGGCAGAGACCGAATGTCCTGGGGTCCCCCGGGCGCAATCAGAGGCGGGCTGTAGCCCCACCCCTTGTGTCCCCCAAGAGCGTGGACGCCCAGGAGGAGGTCCCGGCCGCCAGCCCGCGGCTGGAAGACCTCAGACAGGGACCCCCAGGCGCGCACAGGAGGCGAGGGCGGAGCAGGAGGACCGAGCGCCCTGGCCCGGCTGCGCGCCGTGCTGGCGAGCGCGCCCTGGCGGCCGTGGAGCCGCCCTCCGCGTGGTCCTGGCCGGGGTCCGGGCCGCGTGGCCCACGCGAGGGCCAGCCAGGCGAGGGAAGCTGCTCCGGGAGGGAGAGTGGAGGGCGTGCGGCGCCCGGGACCTGGGCCCTGGCCGTGGATCTCCCCGGGAAGGTCGCCTTGCGCCTCCATGTGGGGCTGACGCCTGGGAGGGAAGGGGTCCCCAGGAGCCCGGTGCTGGCGCCTGTTGGGGGCTGAGTCTACCAGTGACAAGCCCAAGGCTGAGGACACCTCCCCAACTTGCTTTATTTTTATTTATTTTTTCTATTCTATAGAAAATTCCCTATCGGAAGCCTTTAATATGGGCCTGGAAGTGGACATTTCAATAAAGTAAACTTTTATGGGGTTGATGGAGTCCACCAACTATGTCTTTTTTTTTTTTTTTTAACATTTTTATTGATTTCATAGAGGAAGGGAGAGAGAGGGGGAGAGAGAGAAGAGAGAGAGAGAAGAGAAAGAGAGAGAGAGAGAGAGAGAGAGAGAGAGAGAGAGAGAGAGAGAGAGAGAGAGAGAACACCCATGATGAGACAGAATTACTGATCTGCTGCCTCCTACACCCTACTGGGGATCAAGCCCGCAACCCTAGGCATGTGCCCATGACCGAGAATGGAACCCAGGACCCTTCAGTCTGCAGGCCGAAGCTCTGTCCACTGAGCCAATCCAGCCAGGGCAGCAACTATGGCTTTTATTCTGAAAATTTCCCTCTTATCTTTCCCCTTCGTAAGAATTCAGAAAACAGGCAATAAGCTATTATGTAGAGTTGTAGCTTTTAAGCATCAGGCAGGGTAGGTTCGAATGTTAAACAAGAAGAAAAACAATAGATTCCAGTATTTCAGGTTACTGTTTTTGAATGTAAACAATTTCCAAATTAGACAAAATTTGGAAAAGGACAAAATGAATGTGAGCAGCTCAAACTTTAAAATTGTATTGCACATGCCTGGCTGGTGTGGTATAGTGGCTGAGCATCGACCTATGAACCTGGAGGTCAAAGTTTGATTCCCAATCAGGGCACATGTCTTGGTTGCTGGCTCCATCCCTGGTAGGGACCATGTGGAAGGCAGCCAATCAATGATTCTCATCATTGTTGTTTCTTTCCCTTCCTCTCTGAAATCAATTAAAAAATAATTTTATATATATATAAAGAAACTTAACAGAATATCTTGTTTCTGAGTTTAAGAGAGTCAATAAGGTAGTGTGTCTAATTTTCCCCGTGTAAACAATTCAAGTTTGACAACGGATTATTAGGATTCTGACCCAACCATATTAAAGAAACGTGTTTTTTTTTCTCCCAGCATCTGAGCAGCTGGATAGGTGATGCCCTGTTATAGTATGTGCTGTGGCCAAGATGGAAACGGGAAGGCAGAGAGAGACCTTGCTTCACCATCTCTGTGCTGCTGACTGTGATGTCACCATCCCTCCCTGTACCTCAGTTGACTCATATTTAAGTCAAATGAAGAGATTACATTGAGTAAACTCTGAGACACCTTCCAACATTAACATTCTGACAATCACTTCACCAGTGGGTGCTTTAGGCAAGTAATGAATTGGGGATGAGGAGGAGGTGGAGAATAAAATTCCAAACAACGGAGGATTCAAATGCCAGCATTCACATTTACAGGTGCTGCTTATGGGCCCTACAATGTTGGAATGTTAATTAGCAAGTCTAAGTTTCCATTTACTCATCTGTTACATGGAGATAATGTCATAGGGATGCTTTCAGGATTTGAGGTGATGTTATATAAAGTGCCTAGCACATGTCCTTATTCATTGGCTCTTATTATGATAACTAGAGATCTGGTGCACAGTATTTGTGCACAGGGCTGTGTGTCCCTCAGCCCAGCCTGTACCCTCTCCAATCTGGGACCCCTCAAGGGATATGTGATTGCCTGTTTAGGCCAGAGGACCGGGTCTAAACGGGCAGTTGGACATCCCTCTCACAATCCAGGACTGCTGGCTATCAACTGCTTACCTTTTGCTTTCCTGATTGCCCCTAACCACTTCTGCCTGCCAGTCTGATTAATGCCTAACTGCTCCCCTGCCAGCCTGATTGCCCCTAGCTGCCCTCCCTTGCAGGCCTGATTGCCCCTAACTGCCCTCCCCTGAAGGCCTGGTCATCCCTAACTGCCCTCCCCTGCTGGCCTGATCACCCAAAACTGCCCTCCCTTCCAGACCTGGTCCCTCACAATTGTCTACCCCTGCTGGCCATCTTGTGTTCACCTGGGGGCAGTCATCTTGTGTGTTGGAGTGATGGTCAATTTGCATATTACTCTTTTATTAGGTAGGATAGAGGCCTGGTGCACAGATGGGGGTCAGCTGGTTTGCCTTGAAGGGTGTCCTGGATCAGGGTGGGGGTTCCATTGGGGTGTGGAGCAGCCTGGATGAGGGGCCTGTGGTGGTTTGCAGGCTGGCCACACCCCACCAGTGACCCAAGCAGAGGCCCTGATATCTGAGGTTTATTTATCTTCTACAAGTGAGCCTCCTGCTCACTCCATGGCTGCAGCCATTTTTTGTTGGGATTTATTTATCTTCTACAATTGAAACTTTGTAGCCTTCAGTATAGGCCTCGGCTAGCCAGGGTGGCAGGGTTGCTTGGCTTCCTCCATTGCCAGGGAAACCCAAGCCTCCTGCTTGCTGCAGCTCCATGGCTGCAGCCATCTTGGTTGGGTTAATTTGCATATTTTCTCCTGATTGGCTGGCATGGCTTATGGGTATAGTGGAGGTATGGTCAATTTTTATATTATTCTTTTATTACATAGGATTACTAGAGGCCCGGTGCATGAATTTGTGCATGGATGGGGTCCCTCGGCCTGGCCAGTGATCAGGGCCTGTAGGGGCTGGTGGGCCAGGGGGAGGGACTGTGGGAGGTTGGCTGTGGGAGTGTGCTGACCACCAGGGGGTAGCTCCTGGATTGAACATCTGCCCCCTGGTGGTCAGTGCGTATCATAGCGATCAGTTGTTTGATCATAACGGTTGCAAGTTATATATATATATATATATATATATATATATATATATATATATATATATAACTTGGAGACTGGTTGTACCTAAAAGATGACAAATATATAGCTTTCAAAGATCAAAGAGATTTTCCCAGAAAGGAATCAGAGAATTTCATGCATACACAGCTGTAGGGTTCCAGGACTACAGACTATGGATAACATCTTGACGAAACCCTTCACCATGGGTATGGCCACTCATGAAGAAGAGGCAAAATTAAACTTAACATCATCACCACTAGAAGAAGCAGGTTCTGATGATGAGCCATTAATCAGATTTCTATAAAAATAATCACTCATGCATATACATATGTGCATATATCATATATTGGGGTGGTATTTGTGTAAAGAATAATGATGAATGGGTTCAAGGTTCAATTAATTTAGAGTCATGTTGCGATTTATGCTATTATTTTTTGAAATGGTCTTCTGAGTGGGAAGCATTGATTTGTAGGATCTGTGAGTGGATTTCAGGAATTCTATATACTTAAAATTGTATGTGAAATTTTGTATGTGCATAAAATGCATTTCTTTAAACCCCAGAGAGGGTTCATAGCTTTCATCAGATTCTCAAAAGGATCCATGATGAAAGAGAAGTGAAAGAAGCAATGGTGTTTGGATTTCCTAAACAGGTGTAAATTACACATAATTACTTAGATGCTGCTCTATTATCGATAATTTTTACTCCCTGCTTCTCGCCATGAGTGTAGAAGATGGATATTTATCTGTTCATACATTTATTCATGCATTCGCCCAGACTTTTAACAAACACACAGAAAACCCACCGTGTTGTGTGTCCAGGCATTGCAGGCACTGTTGGGGAATTACATATGTGAGACAAACTCTGCCATCAATCGTCAGGCTAGTCTAGTCTGTGGTGCTGCGAGAGGCCCATGGATAGAATGCTGGGGAATACAGATAAGAGGCTACAGGAAAGGGACTGCTAAGAGTTGGCATTTCACTGGGTTGAGCAGGGAAAGGGGTGGCAAAGGACACCCTCAGCCGAGGGGCAGGAGGAGATGTGCTCAGTCTGGCGTTTTTATTTTGGAGCTGCTGCAAGGAAGAGAGTGCCAGGAAATGAATCTGGAAAAGAAGGGCAGGATTACAGAGCATCCATGTCACACTGGAGAACTCAAGCGTCCTGTACTTAAGGTACAGGGGCTTTCTGTTAATGTTTGTTGGCTGGGTGCTCCCTTATTTATTCTTTGCTAATTCTTGCTGTGGTTCCAGCAGATGAAGAAGGAAGAAAAATGTGTCAGAAGAAAGCGGGAAAAAAAAATGTATCCAAAGACTTTATTTTGCCCTACCCAATTTGGCTCAGTGGCTACAGCGTTGGCCTGGGGGCTGAAGGGTCTGAGGTTTGATTCCCATCAAGGACACATGCCTAGATTGCAGGCTTGATTCCCAATAGGGGGGAGTCTGTAACCCGGGTATGTGCTCTTGATGGGAATGTGTCCTTGGTGGTGCAGGAGGCAGCCAATCAATGATTCTCTTTCATTGTTGATGTTTCTCTCTCTCTCTCTCTCTCTTCCTCTCTGAAATCAATAAAAACATGTTAATAAAACAACAACAAAAAACCCAAAGACTTTATTTTGCAAATTGGGAGGGTACCACCAAAGTTTTATTTTTACCAACAGAACATCCTGGTCCTTCTGGGGTGGTTTCTGTTGGTGGGTAGCTAAAGGATTTAAGCAGTCAGAACAGGGTCCTCGTGAACTGTATTAAACAGGACACTGAAGGAAAAAAATTTGCAAATAGTTGCTTGTTGGTTTTCAACTATAATACAAATATTTTGTTGGACTAAGCTTTTTTTGTGGACTGCCTCTTGGTTAAGCAGCTCAAGTGATCTCTTCTCTAATACATGAGGGGCCTTCACAAACTCCCATTGGAGGAGGGAATACATCAGTCTTGCTATGTAGCAGATTTCACTCTAGAGTGAAAATTGTTAGGTTATGTAACTACACATAACCGTACATGTGCCTCTAAGGTGTCATTAGATGTTTTTGCTCAACAGGGAGACCATTTAAAATCCTAAAAATGTGAAATGACAAGCAACCCAGTAAATGGGCCCAGGCCCTGAATGCTCAGGTGGCCCTGAGCACTGAGCCCGTGGCTCAGAAAGCCCATAAAGATAAATGATTTCCTCGCA
>PVJN01009680.1:41510-60170 GCA_004026805.1 Lasiurus borealis | reverse complement strand
TCAGTCATTATTTCTTTAAATAGGTTTTTAGTATCTTGTTCTCTCTCTTCTTCTGGCACCCCCACAATTCTGATGTTGCTATGCTTGAAGCTGTCCCAGAGTCTCCTTACATTATCTTCACATTTTTGGATTCTTTTCTCTTCTTGCTTTTCCAGTTGAGTGTTTTCTGCTTCTTTATATTTCAAATTTTTGACTTCATGTTTGCCTTCCTCTAGTCTGTGGTTAGGACTCTGTATAATATTTGTACTTCAGTTAGTGTGTCTAGTTGTTCCTTTTTCATCTCCTCTTGGGACTCGCTAAATTTATCCATCATCTCTAGCATCTCTAGTTGGTCCTTTTGCATCTCCTCTTGGGACTTGATAAATTTATCCATCTTTTCTAGCATATTCTTGAAAAACCTTATAAGCGTGGTTTTGAACTCTATATCCAGTCATTTTTTCCCCTCCATTTCTTTTGTTTGTGATCCCTTCCCTTGTCTCGGCATTTTTACTATGCCGGGGAAACTTCTATGTTGAATTCAGCCTTATGATAACAGACTTGCAAAACTGAAGATGAGTGGACTCTCAAGGCTTAAAAGGGACCACCTTGCCTTCCAATTGGCCCCACCCTCCATGGCCCCTGAGCCTCATGTGACTGGGTAATCGTGGGAGCAGTCCTTGTGTGCGCACCTGCAGTGCCTCTAGACCACTGCCTTTCCAGCTCCCCTGCGCACCAGGACCACAGGAGTCTAGGTCTCTAGGGTTTTACCTGAAACAGGGGCTTAGTGGAGTCAGAAGTGGCACAGTTGGGAGGGTCTGTCTCCCGCCCACTTGCAAAAGTCAGCAGCACAATCAGCAATCTGTCCTGTGCGCAGTGCCGTGCACGCCACCAGGCCTCTGATCTTTTGCGACTCACCTGAATTTCCGTGCACTTCTCCCTTTTCACAGTCCAAACTCCCCCTGTATGAGTTTTGGCTGTGAAACTGTTAAATTGGGAACTACTGAGGAATCCCCTTACAGCTAGGCTTGCAATACTTCCACCCCTAAAGCCAGGCCTGCAAACTATTAAAGAAGGGGAGGGGAAGGTTCAGAATCAGGGTTAAAAGTGTGAACCTGCCTCTGATTAACTATCTTCGGCCAGACCACAGCACCTGAACCACGGCTTCCTGGGTTCGTTAGACTAACTAGGTCAAGCAGCCTTCCTAGGAACCTCCTGGGTTAGCTGGTCCCTTGCTGCCTGAGAACCAATTAGAGATTGCCGAGTCAGCATCTCTGAGCCAATAGGGGAAGACAGACTGGGTATAAAAAGAGGGACTGCCCCTTTGCCGGTGCTCTTACCAGGCGAGCCCCTGGCAGCCCGACGGCCGGGCCCCACCTGACATGACCATTGATTTATGCAACTGGAAGAACCAGAACCCTCCTTTCTTGCTCGCTTCGTCCAGAGAAGTAAGTTCTACCAGAGGAGTTAACATGTGATACTATATGTGTGAACTTTGGAACATGAAGTCATCGCTTCTATTAAAAACACCAGCCGATGCTGGTTCTCTGCTCTGTGGGCCTAGGAGAGGATGCCCAGGGCCGGGCCAGTGAGTGAGTGATGTTGGCTAATTCTGGAAAGCTGAGTTTGCTGTGACGGAAGTACCCATCAACCCACCTGGGACGATTGTCAATAGCTGGTGAACTGTGTGGATTGCAAAGGGGGCATCATTGTGAGCGGCTCCAGGGACAGAATGGCCAAGGTATGGTCTTTGGCCTCAGGCCGGCTTGGCCAGTGCTTACACACCATTCAGACTGAAGACCGAGTCTGGTCCTTACTGGGAAGGCTTGTTGTGGGCACTTCTCACCCCTGAGAATCTGGGACCTCAACAGTGGGCAGCTGATGACGCACCTGGGCAGTGACTTTTCCCCAGAGGCTGGGGTGCTGAACCTCATGTCCCCTTTCACGCTCCAGTCCTGTGGCTATGACACCTATGTTGGATACTGGGACCTCTGAGCCAGCGTCAGGAAGTGTGTCATGGAGTGGGAGGAGCCCCACAACAGCATCCTGTACTGCTTGCAGACAAATGGGAACTATTTGCTGGTCACAGGTTCCTCCTACTACGAGGTTGTATGACTGTGGGACCAATGCCAAAGGGCCTCCCTACACACCTTCCTGCTGACGTCAACACCCCTGAGAAGTCCGATGTATTGCCTGTGCTTTACCACCAAGCATTTCTATGCAGCGCTGTCTTACAACCTTCATGTCCTGCACTTTCAGAACCCATGACAGGCAGGGCCATCCCAGCTGTGGGCCAGGGAAGCCAGCTACTCAGGGACCTCTCTTGCTTGGAGGGTGCAGTGATGATACTCCCCATCTGTACCCACAGTGCTTGTACCCTTTTTACTGATGGAAGCAGTTTTGTAGAAAAGGGCACCTGATATACCAGAGCTGCCGTAGTCACCCTAGACTTTGTCATCTGGGCGCAAGCCCTAGGACATGGGACCTCTGCCCAAAAGGCCGAGCTGATTGCCCTAACTCAGGCACTCTGATGGGGAAAAGGAGCCAGGCTGCTGTGTTAGCTAAGGTTTGAGCCCAGATTCAAAGCTGTAATAGCCCAGATTTGAATTTGTAATATATTTAGGCCTGTTTGAATACAATTGGTCTTTGTGGTCTATCTTGTGGGGACTCACTCTGTTACAGGCTATTTCTGAGGTTTACTGTCATAAGATAAGGGGTTCAATGCCTTTGAGAGTCTGTTTCCCTCCTGCCAGAGAAAGCCAGTCAGGTACTCTGGCACCCACTCTCTCAGGGTGTGTGTCTCCGTACCTCAGCTTTTTGCAGCTCCTCTGGGTTTCTATGAGCCCCACTCTTTCCTTCTAGTTGTAGAACTTACACTCAGCCAGCTTTCCTGTGTTTCTGGGTGATGTCTGTTCTGTCTTTTAGTTGTAGTTTTGAAATTGTTGTGCGAGGCAGCAGTGTAGGTGTTTACCTCTGCTGCCATCTTGGATTCCTCTCCCCAACACATTTTCTTGATAAAAACTCTCAACAGGTTGGGAATAGAAGGATCATACCTCATCATAATAAAAGCCATATGTGATAAATCCACAACTAACATCATACTCAATGGGCAAAAACTAAAACCATTTTCCCTAAGAATAGGAACAAGACAGGGATGCCCAATCTTACCACTCCTGTTCAACATAGTACTGGAAGTATTATCCATTGCAATTAGACAAGAAGAAGATATAAAAGGCATCTAAATTGGAAAAGAAGAAGTAAAGCTGTCCTTATTTGCAGATGACATGATACTGTACCTAAAAAACGCAAAATTCCATCAAAAAACTAATAAACTTCATAAATAAATTTTATAATGTAGCAGAATACAAAATTTTTAAGAATCTGTGGCATTTCTATACACTAATAGTGAAGTTACAGAAAAATAGACTAAAAAAGCAATCCCATTTACCATCGCATCAAAAATATTAAGATAACTAGGAATACACTTAAGTAAGGAGGTAAAAGATCTATACACAGAAAACTATAGGACACCTAAAAAAGAGACAGAGGAAGATGTAAACAGATGGAAGAGCATACCATGCTCATAGATTGGGAGAATCAACATCATTAAAATGTCCATACTCCCAAAGCAATCTATAGATTTAATGCATTATCCATTAAAATACCAATGGCATATTTCACAGACCTAGAAAGATCTCTCCAAAGATCCATCTAGAACAACAACAACAAAAAAGACCCAGAATAGCCACAGCAATCCTACAAAAGAAAAATAAAGTGTATGGGATCTCAATACCAGATTTCAAGCTATTTTACAAAGCCACTATTCTCAAAACAACCTAATACTGGCACAGGAACAGACATATAGACCAATGGAATAAAATAGAAAATTCAGATATCGACCCAAACCACTATGCTGAATTAATATTTGACAAAGGAGGCATGAACATACAATGGAGCCAAGACAGCCTCTTCAATAAATGGTGTTGGGAAAATTGAACAGATATACACATAAAAATGAAACTATACCACCAACTTACACAACACACAAAAATAAACTCAAAATGGATTCAGGATTTAAGCATAAGATGGGAAACTATAAAAATACTAGAGGAATCCACAATAGCAAAATCTCAGACATATGCCAGAGGAACTTCTTTGCTGAATACTGCTCCGAGAGCAATGGAAGCTAAAGAGAAAATAAACAAATGGGACTATATCAAAATAAAAAGCTTTTGCATAGCAAAAGCAACCATCAACAAAACAATAAGAAAGACCACTGTATGGCAGAACATATTTGCAAATGTTATCACTGATAAAGTTTTAATCTCCAACATTTACAGGCAACTTATACAACTGAATAAAAGGAAGATAAATGATCCAATAAAAAAAAATGGGCAACGGACCTAAATAGAATCTTTTTGAAAGATGACAGAAGGAAGGCCAAGAGACATATAAAAACATGCTCAAAATGGCAATGCAATACCATCTTCCACCTGTCAGAATGGCAATCATCAACAAATCAACTAAGGACAAGTGCTGGTGAGGATGCAGAGAAAAAAGGAACCCTCATGCACTGCTGGTGGGAATGCAGACTTCTGAAGCCACTGTGGAGAACAGTATGGAGTTTCCTCACAAAACTAAAAACGGAACTCCCATTTGACCCAGTGATCCCACTTCTAGAATATATCCTAAGGAACTAGGAACACCTATCAGAAAGGATATATTCACCCCTATGTTCATAGCAGCACAATTTACAATAGCTACAATTTGGAAACAGCCTTGGTGCCCATCAGCAGATGAGTGGATCAGAAAACTGTGGTACAACTACACAATGGAATACTATGTTGACATAAAAAAGAAGAAATTCTTACCATTTGCAGCAACCTGTATAGAACTGGAGAGCATTATGCTAAGTGAAATAAGCCAGTCAATGAAAGAAAAATACCGCATGATCTCACTCATTTATGGATAATAAAGAACATGATAAAATGATGAACAAAAGGATAGATACAGAGGCAGTAAAGCTTCAGACAAACAGTCAAATTACCGTGGGAAGGTTAGGGTGAGGTGAGGTAGATAAGAGATCAACCGAAGGACTTGTATGCATGCCTATAAGCATAACCAATGGACACAAGACACTTGTGGGGTTAGGATATTCATGAGAGTGGAGGGAGGCAATGGGAAGATATGTTTACATGTAATACATTAATAAAAAAATAAAAAAATCATTTATAGTGAATTAAATATCTTTCCTGATAAAATAGTAATAGTTATTCTCAAGTTTGTCATAAAACGTGAATGTCATGTAAAAAGAGATATGTTTATACCTGCCAAAATAACTTAGTTCTAAAAAGGAAAATGTTGACTTAATTAAATTGCTACTTAGCATTTACCTAAAACCCACACTCTTTTGATCATTTATAACTGTTATATTTTTTAAAGATATGTGGTATCTTAGAAAAAAATTATTAGAATGTAAAGGAAGGTGGGAAAATAATATTAAATAGCAACCGCTCTTAAAAATATAATGATCCATCACTAATGAAGGGAAGCAGACCTGAAACTCCCATTGAAATAACTGCAAGTCCTCATATAATCATGCCATTTTCATAATTTTATAAATCCCTAGACAACCAGATTCAGAGGACATAAAATGAAGAAGGGAGAGATTAGACCCCAGCTTTTTTTCTGGTTCCTCGATAGGCAATGAAAGGAATTGGAGCAAGCTTTTAACAATCCCGTTTCACATCCCACATACAGAGTGAATTGTTCCGTGGGGTTTGGTAACCTAGATTTTGGTATTGTACTTTTTTATTCTACTGACTGTGTCCCATTAATCATAAACCACTTACTTTGCATCATTTTTCCTCTTACTACATACCTAGATATGTTACAGCAAATGTTTTTTTTTATTATTATTTATTATCATTTCCTATCCTTACAAAATGAGTTCAATGGGAGCAGAGATTCTGTTTTCTTCATTTTACTAGAGGACCAGTGCGCATGGGTGTGTTCCTTAGGCCTGGCCAGCCATTGAAGCGCAAGTATCTGGAGTGGAAGGGCAGGTCCCTGCTGACCTCTGAGTCTTGGGCAGCACCTGGGCCCCTGGGTCCTGACATGCCCACCTTCACCTGAATCACAGTGCCCAGAGATGCAGTGAGCGCAGCTGGATGCCACAGGCAGTGGTGCAATGTGAACCTCTGGGAACCCGGTGGGTAGTGCTCTCTCCCTACTGGCCTTGCAGACTGGCTCCTGCGTGAACCCACAGGGAGTCTGACCAGCCCCTGTGGTCCCAGAAGCTGTGGCCTAGCTCTCCTGGAAGAGGCCACGTGGTATGGGGCAGGCACCTCGTGACTGCCTGGCAGCTGAGTTCGGGGGCTTCTCTGGTGCACCAGCCTAGGTATCTTGAACGCCATCTGCGGGGCAATTGGTTGGGGTTGGTGACACCCCACCCAGCTCCCTCAGTGCCTGGGAGCCCGGTGGCCCCACTCCTGGCTGTCTATGGGGCAATCAGTGGGCAATCAGGCCCTGCTCGTACCCATCTTGGCCTAGTGCTGCCCGCTCAGCTACTCCACCATCCTACCACATCCCCCCCTCTCTTTTTTTTTAAATATATATTTTATTATTATTATTATTATTATTATTATTATTATTATTATTTTTACAGAGAGGAAGGGAGAGGGATAGAAAGTCAGAAACATCGATGAGAGAGAGATATCGATCAGCCGCCTCCTGCATGCCCCCTACTGGAATTGTGCCCTTAAGCAAGATACATGCCTCTGACCTGAATCAAACCTGGGACCTTTCAGTTCGCAGGCTGACGCTCTATCCACTGAGCCATACCAGTCTCGGCCACAGTCCTTCACTTGTTGGGCCCTATAGGGACCAGCGGTGCCTCCACTGCTGCCCGCAGCCAGTGTCTCATCGCCAACACCCATCATGTTCTGCGCTGTCCCCTGGTGGTCAGTGCATGTCATATCAAGCAGTCGAATTCCATGTCAAACTCCCAGTTGAGAGGACAATTTGCATATTATGCTATTTATTATATAAGATTATCATCATTGGTGTGATATATATTCACTAAGTGAATGAATGAATGAATTAATGCATGAATTATATGTGTAAAAGTCTTATTGAAGCTAAGGGCTAAATAACAGCTTTGTGGGTAAAAGTATTCTCTGAAATAAATTGCCGTATGCAGTATCATTGGAGGTATTGTGTCAATTCTGGGACATTAAATAAAGACTCAGGAATCTGAATAATAGAAACATTCTCTTCTCCTGGGAAGTCATATTGAGGCTGGATATACGGATTTAAGAGATTCACCATCTGCTTTTAATTAAAGGCAGTCCCAGAGTGAAAGAAACAACCACATAAAAATTTCTAAAATGGATCTGAGAAGGTTACAAGAGTTGGCAGGTAATTTAATGTCACTATGCTATCTAATGTCCTAAATTGCACTGCATTCAAATAAAAAAAAAAAAGTCAAACTGATCTCATTTGGGCTGTGGGGAATGATAAACATGCTTCTGCTGACCCTTAGGGCAACACAATAAATACATGAGTAGTAGTGTATTCCTCCCAGCCTGAAGCCAGAGTGGTGGCACACTATTCACCAGGAGGGGAATGTGTACTGAAAGATGTGCAGCCTTTATGGATGACAAAAACAGTGGAATTCTGTCCTGTCCTAGGAGGAGAAGAGAACAGGGATGGTTCTTAAATTCAAGCAAAGCAGGATGGATACAGGGGTCATTCATTTCTAGAAAGATCTGGTATGCATGATCATAGTATCTGATCTGTGAGTACACACACACAAACACACACACACACACACACACACACACACACACATACATATGTAAAGATTAAAGTATATAGATATAAATTGTATATCCTAAAACTAGTAATAAATATCCAAAGAAGCTTTAAATTACCTAAAACTTCTGTTTCAGCAATATTATTATCTAAAGTTAATTTTTTATCAAATAGATATCATTCTTAGAACTTAACAAGCAAGACTATGGATGATTCAGCCGAAATTGGTTTGGTTCAGTGGATAGAGCATCGGCCTGTGGATTGAAAGGTCCCAGGTTCGATTCCAGTCAAGGGCATATACCTTGATTGTGGACACTTCCCCAGTAGGGGACGTGCAGGAGGCAGCTGATTGATGTCTCTCTCTCATCAATGTTTCTAACTCTATCCTCCTCCCTTCCTCTCTGTAAAAAACTAATAAAATGTATTTTTAAAAAAAGACCATGGATGATTCATATGAACTTATCATTTCTCAGAGCAGAAAAAGGATATTACTTGGGAAAAAAACAATAACTGCCAAGTTTCAATATTTAGGACATGGTACAACTAGAATGGAAAATTGTCTAGTCATATGGAAGCCTTGATATTAACAACTGTCCATTTTTTTCAGAATGTGCTAAGTACCTCTTTAGGTCTTTATAATTTCTGCTAAGTAGTTTTATTTGCTGTAAGAAAAGCTAACTACTTATGGATTTAAGTAGTAAGTGAGAGGATCAGATCTACTTTTTCAAAAGATCTCTTGGGAATCTAAGTGAGGATCTCTGAACAACATTCAGAGGAAGATAATCAGTAGTATGGATTGTTCATCAGTCTTGATTAGAAAAAGTAAGGGTCTAAAATAAGATAGTAATAGGAGAAACACACAGATGTGTGTGGGTGTATGAAATCTTAAGAATGGTGGATGGCATTTATTCACACATATGAGGATGTTAAAATGGTGTCTGAATAAGAAAGAGACAAACAATAACACATGACCCACATATTTAATTTAAGCTGTAACTCTTCAACAGTAGAGATAATGCCTTGGGTCTATTAGACCCTTTCCTCCTGAGCACATGGCTAGCCTATATTTCCAAGGTTTTTGTGCAGTTGCCTAAGGCCACAGGAGTGAATTCTGCTCATATAATTGGATGGAAATAATACACTCTATTTTCTTACAGCTGCTGGGCTGCACCCAGAAAATACAGTGGGAGAACTCTGAGGACTTAAGGATGGATGGAAGAGTTATTAGATGGATCCTTGAATAAATTCAGAGAGCTAAGCCCTTCTCTCCATCCTGCCTCTATACCACATGACCTAAATTGCGTGAGAAAAAAATAGCACTTTTTGTGTTTAAGCCTCTAAAATGTTACTGCATGTTTTATTATAATTCACCTTCTTTAAAGTTGCTAAATCTTCTCCTAATCCCCTAGTGATTAGAGATTGGATATGAACTCCAGAAAAAATTTGCATGTTGCTTGTAATATATTATATATTTTTAATGTTTAATGTGACTATCTAGTTCTTATTTCATGGTATAGGTCTGTTTTTAAAATTATTTCTTTATCTTGTCTTTATAAATTCTGAGTTAATTTTTTTTCTTAGATTATTTATGAGGAATATTTGCATTAGGTAAATTCAACTGAGCACTGTGATCAGAATTTTGGAGTGGGCAAAGCAGCTAAACATCAGGTTGGTTATTTGTCTGCTAATTGCATTTCTGCATTGTATTAAGTCACATGGAGACAGTTATTCTTTTTTATGTATTCTTGTAACTTATTTGTTGATTTCAATATAATCCCTCCATTATTTATAAGCCTGACATTTATAAACTATTTTATTTTATGACCTTATTAAATATATGCTATAGTATTCTTTTCTGTGTCTATTATGTTTGAGTTTATTTATTTGCTCTGAGAAATTAAAAATCTTCAAGTAATTTTATGTGAAGGCTGTTGAACCAATTTCTTTAAAACACATCCCAATTGCTCTATTGAAACTAAGTAAACTGTTCATTTAAGACCCTTTAGACTGAGAATTTTAATTTATTGGTCACAAAGGCAATTTCAACTCTTTATTAAAATATCCCAACCTGCATCACATTTTTTTTTCAAATAACAATGCAATATTTTGATATCTAAATAACACTCTTGTGCTTTTATTAAGTATTCTAAAGAGTAAGTTTCATTTGGTCTTAAGTTTCCTTTTTGTTTTTTTCAAAAAAAGAGCATGCAAACATAATTAGCAGAGAATAACTTGCATCATTTTTTCCAGTGTACAAGACTAATAGTGGGATTAGATTAATTCAATATATTTCAATTAAACTAAAATGGACTTCATTAGGTTTCCACAGTTTTCATTCTGCAAAAGGAAGAAGTTGTAAGCTTTACAATCTTTTACAAGTACATATTTCTTTAATGAAAATATTTAGTTTAAGCCTATTTTATAAAATATGGGTACTCTATTAAGTAGAATTAATTATATTAATGCATATTTGAAACACCACTAAAAATGAGCTTAAAATGGTTATAAATCATCTAACTCTATAACTTAAATAATTAGAAAGAGAGCAACAAGAAAAGCCCAAAGTGACCAGAAGGAGGGAGATTATAAAGATCAGAGCAGAAATAAATGACATAGAGACCAAATAAACAAACAAACAAATAAATAAATAAATAAAATATACAAAAGATCAATGAAATCAAGAGCAGGTTCTTTGAAAGGATAAACAAGATTGATAGGCCTCTAGCCAGGTTCCCCAAGAAGCAAAGAGTAAAGACCCAAATAAACAAAATCAGAAATGAAAGAGGAGGAATAATAACAGACCCTACCGAAATACAAAGGATTGTTAAAAAATTACTATGAACAACTCTATTCCAACAAACTAGACAACATGGAGGAAATGGACATATTCCTAGAAGAATACAACCTTACAAAACTCAATCAGGAAGAATCTAAAAATCTTAATAGGCTGATAACTATGGAAAAAATTGAAGCAGTCATCAAAAAGCTTCCAGCAAACAAAAGCCTGGGGCCAGACAGCTTCACAGGGGAGTTTTACCAAACATTCAAAGAAAAACTTAAACCTATCCTCCTCAGACTATTCCAAAAAATTCAAGAGGAAGGAACACTTTCAAGCTCCTTCTATGAAGCCAGCATGACCCTAATACCAAAATCAGATAAAGGCAACACAATGAAAGAGAATTACAGGCCAATATACCTCATCAACATAGATGCCAAAATCCTCAAC
Organism: Lasiurus borealis; assembly: GCA_004026805.1. NCBI lineage: Eukaryota > Metazoa > Chordata > Mammalia > Chiroptera > Vespertilionidae > Lasiurus > Lasiurus borealis. Next base: position 49,153 of record PVJN01009680.1, on the reverse strand, counting down.
AACATTCTAGCAAATTGGATCCAGCAGTACATCAAAAAGATCATACACCATGACCAAGTAGGATTTATCCTGGGGATGTAAGGATGGTACAATATCCACAAATCAATAAACATGTTACATCACATAAACAAATTGAGAGAGAAAAATCACACAGTCATATCAATTGATGCAGAAAAAGCATTTCACAAAATTGAACATCCTTTCTTGATAAAAACTCTCAACAAGGTGGGAATAGAAAGATTATACCTCAACATCATAAAAGCCATATGTGACAAACCCACAGCCAACATCATACTCAGTGGGCAGAAGTTAAAACCATTTTCCCTAAAAACAAGAACAAGACAGAGATGTCCATTCTCGCCACTCCTGCTCAACATAATACTGGAAGTATTAGCCATTGCAATTAGACAAGAAGAAGAAATAAAGAGCAGCCAAATTGGAAAGTAGTAAACTGTTCTTATTCACAGATGAGATGATATTGTACATAGAAAACCCTAAAAATTCTTAGACTTGATAAATGAGTTAGGCAATGTAGCAGGATACAAAATTAATGCCAAGAAATCTGTGGCATTTTTCTATTCTAATAGTGAACTTACAGAAAGAGATACTAAAAAAGCAATTCCATTTACCATTGCAGAAAAAAAATTTAGATTCCTAGGAATACACTTAAGTAGGAGGTAAAAGACTTATATGTGGAGAACTATAGGACACTAATAAAGAGATAGAGGAACACATAAACAGATGGAAGAACATATCATCTTCATGGACTGGTAAAAACAACATCATTAAAATGTCCACACTACCCAAAGCAATCCATAGATTCAACACACTCCCCATTAAAATGCCGATGGCATATTTCACAGACCTAAAATGAACATTCCAAAAATCCATCTGCAATAAAAAAAGACCCTGAATAGATGCTGCAATCCTGAGAAAAAAAGAACAAAGTAAATGGGATCTCAATACCAGATTTCAAGCTGCATTACAAAGCCACTGTTCTCAAAAACAGCCTGGTACTGCCACAAGAACAAACTTATAGATCAATTGAATAGGATAGAGAACCCAGAAATTGACCCAAGCTAGTAAGCTCAATTAATACTTGACAAAGGAGGCATGAACATAAAATGTAGTCAAGACAGTCTCTTCAATAAATGCTGTTGGGAAAATTGGACAGATACATGCCAAAAAAAAAAAAAATGAAACTAGACCACCAAGTTATACCATGCACAAAAATAAACTCAAAATGGATACAGAACTTAAACATAAGACAGGAAATCATAAAAATACTAGAGAAATATACAAGTAGCAGAATCTCAGACATATGCTGAAGCAATTTCTTTACCAATACTGCCCCTAGAGCAATGGAAACTGAAGAGAAAAAAAAAAAAAAACAAATAGGACTATATCAAAATAAAAAGCTTCTGCACAGCAAAAGAAACCATCAACAAAACAACAGAAATGTCACTGCATGGAAAAACATATTTTCCACTATTATCACCTATAAAGGTTTAATCTCCAACATTTACAGGGAACTTATACAACTTAACAAAAGGAAGATAAACAACTCAATCAAAAAATGTGCAATGAATGTAAATAGATACTTTTCGAAAGAAGATAGAGGAAGGCCAAAAGACATATAAAAATATGTTCATAATCACTAATTATCCGAGAGATACAAATCTAAATGATAATTAAGTATCATCTCACACCTGTCATAATGGCTATCATCAACAAATCGACAAATGACAAGTGTTGGCGAGGATGCAGAGAAAAAAGAAACCTCGTTTATTACTGTTGAAAATGTAGACTGGTGCAGCCATTGTGGAGAAGAGTATGGAGTTTCCTCAAAAAACTGAAAATGGAATCCCATTGTACTCAGTGATCCCACTTCTAAGAATATATCCCAAGAAACTAGAAACACCAATCAGAAAGGATATATGTATCCCTATGTTCATAGCAGCACAATTCACCATAGGTAAGATTTGGAAACAGCATAAGTGCCCATCAGCAGATGAGTGGATTAAGAAACTGTTGTACATCTATAAAATTGAATACTAAGTTGTGGTAAAAAAAGAAAGAATTCTTACTGTTTGCAACAGCATGGATGGAACTGGAGAGCATTATGCTAAATGAAATAAGCCAGTCAAAGAAAGATAAATATCCCTGATCTCACTAATTTATGGAATATAATAACAACATAAACTGATAAACAAAACAAATCCAGAGACAGAGAAACATCTATCAGACTGTCAAACCTCAGAGGGAAGGTAGGGGATGATGGGGGTAAGAGGGAAAGATCAATAAAAGGACTTATATGCATACATATATACCTAAGTAATGGATACAGGCAATAGGGGGATGAGGGCATGAGTGGGGGGCTGAGGGAACAATGGGGAGATAATATGAACCCATATGTAATACCTTAATGAATAAAGAAGTTTAAAAAAATTAAAAACTAACATTTTATATTATTCAAATTTATATGAAACTCCAATTTCACTGTCCAGAATGAGCTTAATCTTTCAACTGTGTCTTCCTAAAGAACACTTATCACACATTAGCTTATTAAATTTAAAATTCATATTAGTCCAAAAAGTTTCTTTCCATAGAATACTGAAGCATTTACTAAAGATGGTGAGTCAATTTAATATTTTATTATATCACTTATCAATAAATATGGTGTTTGAAAAATCTTTTAAATGTCTATGGATCTTGAAATGCTAATTTAATTCCAATACTGACCTTATATATTTAAAATTATTTTAAGTTACTGTTGGCATTCAATATTATATTAGTTTCCTATGCACAATATAGTGGTTAGACATTTATATAACATATAAAGTGATTCCTCCAATAAGTCTAGAACCCATCTGATACCATACATAGCTAATAAAATATTATTGTCTATATTCCTTATATTGTTCTTTACAACCCCTTGACTATTCTATAACTGTTAATTTGTATTTCTAAATTCCTTCACCTTTTTTACCCAGCTCCCCAACTCCTCCTATCTGGCAACAATCATGTAAAGACAGAGATACTTCTATCTAATATCTATTTCATCCTATAGTAAAAAAGAAAAATCTTTCATTGAAATGCTAGATTGACTATCATAATAATAGATTCAGTGTAGGGATCTACAAGTTTTCTTTCATAAAGGAACCATGTAAGCTAAGCCATTTTTAAAAATATTTTTATTGGTTTTATATAAAGAGGAAGGGAGAGGGAGAGAGAGATAGAAATATCAGTGAGAAAGAGCTATCAATTGGCTGCCTCCTGCACTTCCCCCATGGGGGATGGAGCATTATCCAGGTATGTGCCCTGACCAGGTAATGAACTAGCAAATTCATGGTGCATGGGACCATGCTCAGCCAACTGAGCCACACCATGCTCAACCAACTGAGCTAAACCACACATAATTTTTATTTTGAGTGGCAATTATTTACATTAGTTAATAGTTGTTAATTAGCAAAAATTTTCTCTTAAGTTTATTAAAATGTGGCCAAATGCTAACAATTCCTAGAAAAATTTAGATATCGGCAATAGTTAGAATAGGTGACTGATATAGCATAGCATTCTCAACTAAAATGTACAATATTTCATGTTTGTTTTTTTTTTGAGAAGCTCAAAATTGTACTGTTGAACATAGTTTTATTGGCTATTGTTTTTAAAATTTGAGTCTTTAGTGGTTAACATTTTTTAGATTACATGGGTATTTAAAGTTAACTCAATCCCCTTCTTAAGTTTCAAATTAAATGGCAATGAATAGGAATTCAATTTTTACAGTCAAAATTATTATTAAATGAATTGATGGTAAAATAGCATTGGTTAATCACCTTCTGGTAGTTTAATTATTTTTATTAAGGTCAGGAAAACATGGCTTTTATATCACAGCTAATTCATAATGAAATATTTTTTTAGTCAGTTTTTTCCTCATTTGTTTCTTAAAATTATTAATTTCCCCATATTCAAGAAGCTAAGCTAGGCCTAGTGAATCCAATTTGAGCAGTCTCTTAATTTAGCTGCATATAATATATTTGAAGACCATTTGAAATCTTAGCCAAAGCTATGTTATTGTTCTAGTGAAAGTGACTGCACCAAGTTCTATTGAAGATAATGATAACAAGATAGACGGTTTATAACTTGATTTATAAATATTAATTATCCTATCTAATAAAGAGGGAATATGCTAGTTGACTGTCACACCCTCACAAAGATGACAGGGCCTAAAGACAAGGAGGGAATATGCTAATTAAATGCCACACTCTCAAAGATGGCAGCACCCACAGCCCCAAGATGGCGGCTCTTAGTCCCCTCAGCCCTGCCAGGGATACACGGCATGGCTGAGTCCACCCCCAGGCAGGTCTAGTTGCTCTGCACACCTGCCTCCAGAATTTCCCAGTCCCTACAGCCCCCCAGCTGCCCATGGCCAACCCAAGGTGCAGACAAGCCTTGGATGGCGGTTTCTCAGTTGCCCATGGCTGGCTGAAACTTGTGCTGTTGGCAGTGGCAGCAGCAGAGGTGTGATGGGGGCATCACCTTCCCCTCATCATTGGGTCGACTCCTGATGGCTCCTGGACTGTGAGAGGGGGAAGGCCAAGCTGAGGAACCCTCCCCTCCACCACATAGATTTTCATGCACTGGGCCTCTAGTAAAAATTATAAACATTATATTTACAAAAAAAGTTTCATAAAAGAGTTGAGAGTAATAGCCATCTTCATCTCCTTCCTCATTATCCATTTTCTTTGTACCTATTTTATGCATTTTCCTGCCTATAACTCAAATAATTCTGCTCTTCCCATGCTCACTGATGACCTCCACTTTCCAAAATGCACAATTGTTCCTTAATCCCCATTTTATTTGCCCTCTTAGCAGCATCCGACATGATAGAAACTTTCTGTTCCTGGCTTCTATTGTCCATAGTTTCCTGACATGTTTTTCTTTGAGGGCTATTCCTCCTCCTCTATAAATGTGCCCTATCATAGTCCACTTGGGTTCTGTAGCAAAAGCATAGACTATGTAGCTTATACAACCAACATTTATTTCTCACAATTCTGAAGGTTAGAAAGTCCAAGATTATGGTGCCAGCGTGGTTGAGGTCTGATGAGAACCCTCTTCCTAGTTTCTTAATGTGGAGAGAGAGTAAGAGAGAGACTCTCTTTCTCTTCTAGTAAGAACAATAATTTCTCCAGGAGGGTTCCACCCTCATGATGTAATTACCTCTCAACAAATACCACCCATCACATTATGAATGGATTCAACATAGCAATTGGTAGGGGATGTGGGGGGGGGGGCACAAACATTCAGTCAATTGTATGGCCTTTATTTTCTCTGTGGATATTTTCTTTACACAGAATTTTATGTATTCCAGGGATTCAGAGTTTAAATGTTTATTCTGAATTCATAAGTTCAGTCCTAACCACTCTTAAGTTCCAGAATTCTGTATCTAATTACCTTAAACTTAACATATCTTGGTTCTTCTTTCCTTCTTGTTCCTTATCCATACTTTTGTATCTCAAGTCACAAACAGACTTGCACCTAGTTACCCAATTTAAAAACTTAAAAGTGATAGATAATTCCTAGATTCCCATTATGTTTCATATCTAGCTCTTCAAGATATTTCATCAATTCTAAATCCAAATCACATTCTAAATCCTTTCACTTGTCTACACTCACTGTACTACCTCCCTAGTTTAATATAACTCCCTAGTTTAATATACCTCCTTAATAACTTCTATAGTCCCTTAACTGGCCTGCTTGCTTCTATTCTTTTCTTGGTATATATCTTCACAGAATGTTCAAAGTAATGGCTAAAAGGCCTAATTAGATCATTTGACTCCTGCTGTTGAAAACCCTCCTGACTTCCCATGTATGATTCAACTTAAAAGCAACATAACTTACCCTGACCTACAAGACCCTCTGAGATCTGGCTCCTGCTCACCACCCTAATTTGTCTCATACAGCTTTCATTCACACTGGACTTATTTCTTTCCTTCAAATATATGAAATCAATTATTGTTTGGGGGTTTTCACAGTAATGGTGGCCCAGATTATCATATAACACAATTTTCTTAGCATTCAGTTCTCAGTATGAATATTATTTCTTTCAAGAGAGTCTTCACTTACCATCCAATCTAAAATTGGCCTTCCATTCAACAATTATATCTTTGATCTTCTTTAGGGTCCTTAATTACCTATCATTTTTCTTGAAAATTTTCGTATTTATTGCTTTAGATTTGTAACCCCAGACTGTGCAACAGTGCCTGGATCATAACCAGTTCTCAAAAAAAAAAATGTTTGTTGAGTAAAAGAAGAAGTTAACGAATATTATATATCTGCTGGGAACATGAAGTCTAGGAAGGTTTCCTGTGTGTGTGTATGTATGTATGTATGTATATTTATTTATTTATTTATTTATTTATTTATTTATTTATTTATTTATAATAGTGATTGTTAGGACAGAAGAAATCCAAAATATTTATATGAGATTTTGGAAAAGTCACTGTTAATTCACAGAGCTTGGAGAAATTCAATGATTAGCATAAAAATTCTTCATGGGACTCAGAAAGAAGTAGATAAGAGAGTTTCAGTATAGATGAGTACAAGGCTAATAATATTGTGATCAGAGACAATTCCCAGCAGGAGAGTGGAGTGCCATAGGTGACTCCCCCTCCATTCTTCCTTTTCTCTGTCTTTGGGAACTAAGAGTCCAGCTTTAAAAAAGAATTAAGAAGAAGAGAGGGCATCAAAGGACTGTCTTCGCAGAGAGAACTCTGCCCTTATCTTTAAAGCAGCCCCTTAGATTTAATTAAATATGCTGGCTGGAACTTCTGTCATGATCCCAACCAGGTAGACACATTAGAAACACTTGATTTTCTGTGCTAATATTTATGCTGTAGTTTCCTTTTATTATATACTTACAACTATCATCTAAAGTATTTTTTATCAAATATACACACGGAGAGAAACACTTTTCTATTTATCTACTTCTGATTCATTTTGATACTCCCAGTTTCTTCCCTGCACTAAATGGGATCTTCAAATGAAGTAATCTGTATGCTAACTTGAGTCACTGAAAAGTTGACATTTTTCTTTAAATCCATTGTTTACAATTCAGAGTACCATGATAGAGTAAAATCTCTCCATTGTGTAGTTTCCATGGAAAAAAAAATACTAGTAATAAAAGGATAATTTGACAATAATTAGCAAGTAATAGGCTGAATCAGTCATTCACTGCGTGATAGTTAAGAAAATAGATGAGATGGCTGATAAGATTGCAGAATTAATCACAATAATATGCCAGCAAATGGAATGTCCTTTCAGTAATTTCTATCTTAACAATTTACATTTAAATATAGCACATACTTTAATGCATAAACTTGTTTCCCTTAGTTTACAATTCACACTACTAGTAAGTCTTTTATTATTCTTCAATATACTTAGAAACCCAAGGTGGATCATTATTTTATATAATAAAGGGTAATATGCATATCAACTGAATCAGGGAAGGATCAGTCTCTATGATCTGCACTGACCACCAGGGGACATCTAAGGGGGGCAGTTGGGGGTGGCCAGGCTGGTAAGTAGTGGGCTGTGAGAATGACCAGGTTGGCAGGGGAGCCAGTTAGGGGCAACCAGGCCAG
>PVJN01009680.1:30628-41410 GCA_004026805.1 Lasiurus borealis | reverse complement strand
ACGCTAAATAACTTTTCCTAATAGTCATTTCTTCAAATTTGCCACAATATATTGCTTTCTCTTCCAGCATTATTTGTTGACAAATAAATTAGTTTCAGCCATTTTTACTCTAGGAAGAAGAAGCTTAATAGCATGAGATCCTAAAAGCTTTGATGGGTCTACAAACTTGACTTTAAGTTTATTTTTTTAAAAAAACTTGACAGTTGAAAACCATTTTAAATATCAAATAAAAAACAATATAGACTCAAGTATATTTTATGCTAAGATTAATTTCCAGATCACTAACATGTCAACTAATGCTATGTGGATTATTTTCTGCTATGTAGACCTCAGTGTCTTTCACTAATAGGGTATAATTTAATATATATATATATATATATATGTATATATATATATATATGTATATATATATGTATATATATATACATATATATATATATATATATATATATATATATATGTAGCTAACAAGCCTTTTAATAGAAAAAAGTATATTAGTTTTCTTTTGGTCCTTGAAGTGTGGTAAGGAATGGTATTTTCTAGCTTGCTGTCAAGAGAAAAGCCATGCTTTGCCAGAATATACTGCTTGCATTCTTTGCTGGTTGGGATTAATGGGGTTGCATTGTCTCTGGTCTGACCCAGTACATAATTATGCCCTAATTTTATTCAAATTAATCCTAAACTGGAGGCAGCTTAATGAAGCTTTGGCTATTCTTCCCCCCAAATTGCCTGACTTCTTTCTCTTAGGGGCTACCTTGACTAATATGCAAGCTCTAGATTAGACAGTTGGAAACCCATATCTCTGTGTATCACTATTTTGTAATCCAGAGTATTTAACTACTTTCTGTGCCTCCACTTACTAATCTGTTAGAGGGGAATAATATAGCAAATATCCTATACATTTAATGAGACTGAGATGAGGTGAAAGCATATTCAATAATGTCTTGAATTAGATAAGCACAAAATAGGTGATAGTTGATTTTATTTTTTCTTTGTATTTAATTTCCTTAAGATTGCTTATCTGAGCTTTAATGTGGACCCAACAGGCAACTTTCTCTAAGATCTTTTGATAAATATTCCGTGTTCTCTAGAATAGCACAGCAAGTGCTTATGCTGCTGGCATCTCCATAGCCTGTCTCCTGCCTCCCAGTCTTCAGGTCTAGAAAATAGATCCCTAACACGGTAGCAGAGAGAATATATTTGATAGGACCATATATTAAAACAATGTCTGTTTTACATCGCAGCAGACATTGGCAGGTGACAAATTAATATACCACAGGAGGAATGATGAGAAGTGTAATTCTTGCTAAAGCTTTTACCTTGTTCCCTTTCTTTTCACTGATTAGCTAATTTTAAGTAAATTGCTATTAATAGCTAGTTAATCTATGTTTAATGAACATTTATTTTAATAAAAGTATTTATTAAAATCCTCTTAACCTGAATTAAGCAAAATAAAAGAAAAAATTAAAATAAATGTCTTATATATCTTAATAATAAAAAAAAGAAATGTCTTAGATTTTTAATACCATTAAAAAGTACACAAGAATAAATGCTTATTTAGTTCCATTTCTAAGATAGCAGTCCATGTAAATTAACTTACAATAAACAGTTTCAATTTTTATTATAAATACATTTTTGCCCAAACATTGGCCAAAAAAAGAACTACACGCTCTTCCATATTCAACAGAGCCCTAAGCATACTGTCAATGTTTCCTAAAGGATTATTTCAGAGAGGTTTAAACATACAAAGAGCCATATTCCTGCTGGTTTGTACTATAGGAAAGCAAGGCCTGCTGATTCCCTTAATCCTCATAGCACAGCACTCAGATTCAAGTGCAGACAACGTACTCCCTGCCCATCCCTCTGAGTCAAACAAGGTCTTCTTCTTGGTGACCCTTCCAATATACTAGGACTGTGAACCTGCTGCTCAGGTGTGCACCCAACATCTGTGCGGAGGACAGCTGCCAGGACGGAGCAATATGGCCTGCAGCCAGGAACTTGGTCACAGCCATCACACCACATGCTGGCCCTGTTCAATTTATGAACAAAATCAAAGCCCCGAAGACTTTAATAACAGGAATGAGGACTGTAGCTTGTCATATTACCAATGATCAGAAGCAAAATTAACCTTTCAGAGCCAGGAGCTTATAAAGCCAATTGGCTAAACTCCACAGAAAATTGATTCTAAGTATGTTAATTGAGCCTAAGTTAATGTGAATGCAGCCATGATCCATGTGAATTTTAGATAATTGACTATATAATTAATCTCCAAAGCATAAAGAATATGCGACCTCCCTTCTCTGCTAAATGGTTATTGAAAACACAGAAGGGCTCGATAGTTACTGGCTTAGGGAAAATAAGAGGCAGAGGGTAACTAATCAACATCTGGATTACTAAAATCTGGAACTTTATGTTAACGTCCTCAAAAAACATTTGGTGTGGCCAAAACCAGTTTGGCTCAGTGGATAGAGCATTGGCCTTCAGACTGAAAGTCCCCAGGTTCGATTCTGGTCAAGGGCATATACCTTGGTTTCGAGCACATCCCCAATGGAGGAGTGCAGGAGGCAGCTAATTGATGTTTCTCTCTCATTGATGTTTCTAACTCTCTATCCCTCTCCCTCTCTGTGAAAAATCAATAAAATATATATATTTTTAAATTAAACAAAAAACAAAAAAACCTTTGGTGTGTATTGGCTTAAAGCAGCATTTATAGCATAGCTATTTCTCAGAGATGTTTATTTCTGTCTTAATTATAAGATATATTTTATTTTAAAATTTTCAGAGATAACCATATTTAAAAACGTATTTTTTACTTTGGGGTTTCCCTTTAAAACTGCATTTGAGCAGGCTGGTCTTTCTGTAGTTCCTCCCAACTTATCACTAAAGTACAGGCAAACCTCACTTTATTGCACTCTACTTTATTTTGCTTTGCAGGTATTATGCTGTTTTACAAATTGAAGGTGATATTCTCCATGAGCAAAAAATAAAATCACAACTTTCTTTATTGAGATACTAACTTTATTGCAGTGATATAGAACTGAACCCCCAATATCTCCAAAGTGTGCCTTTATTTCAGGTGACTTGGAAATAGTAAAATATACACATTTTCACAAAACAAACAAAACAAAACAAGAGAAAAAGAAACATGGACACCCCAGTAATTAACCTATTGCCAGGGCAAAATCTCAGCAAAATTTCAATTAAACATGAGGGGAATGGGTTGGATTGAGCAAAAGTATCAATAGCTCATTAATTCATGCCTTGACATTTAAAACAGGGAAAACCTGTTGGTTTTAAAAGTCAGAAGCTATTTTATTCTTTTCCTACTGACTGATTCTAGCCCAGATGTCCAAGGAAAAAGATAACCAGAAATCAGGACACCCAGATATTTACCACAGAGGAACTGTACATTGAGACTGTCTGCTACCCACTTCTGTCTCTCACCACATGAGAAACAGAACCTGCTGAGAGGTGAAGTGACCAAGGTGAAGTGCTTCAGAAAATGATGGCATTAGTAAGGGGCCTGGAACCACAGAGGCTGAGGAAACTATCAAAGAAGTAAGCATCAGAAATCAGAGAAAATATTACTCATGAAGCAAAACGATTTTTTAAGAGAATTTTCATGTATTAAGGTTGAACAGGGGTGGCAGAAGGGACACGCAAAGAAATATGGGCTTTGAGAAAAAAATATGGGAGGACAAAAGGGAATACAACTTCCAAAAGTATTGATTGAGATTATATAGCTTTGAACAACATAATAACATAGACATTAGAAAAAAATATTGTTAAACTAGAGGCCCAGTGTGCAAATTCGTGCATGGGTAGGGTCTGGCCGGCCTACCCCAATCAAGCCAGGCAGGGAGAGGGGCCCCAAATAGTTGGTGGGCTAGCCCCACCCCCTGGTCGAACTCTGGTCAAACTCCCAGTCAAGGGGACAATTTGCATATTATCCTTTAATTATATACAATGTTTGCGTTTTTGATAGAATGCATGATAGCAGATTTCTCTGAAATAATAATAAAATTGATTAATAAAGAAGGATTCCCCCCTCTCCAATGAACAAATAGCACATAGTAATGAAAAGTGGGATCTTAAAAAAATATTTATGAAGACACACAAAAATGGAAAGATAGTAACATTAAAATCCATATATGTGCCAGTAGGAAAGAGTGGGTCCTAGGGTAAATCCAATCAGTATTGTGGAGGATGCGTTTGAGATGTTCTACCAGAATTCAGAGGAAAAGAACCAAGAGTAAAATGAGAGCAAAAAGAGCTACAGAAGACGAAGGACAGAAATTGACTATAAAATAGCAGATTTGCCTGAGAAAAAGTCAGAAAATTAATATAGAAAAAATTAAGACTATAAATAAAGTATCTTTTCAAAAATTTAAATGGCTAATATTCTTCAGGGAGATTATTATGCTAAGTGAAATAAGCCAGTCAGAGAAAAACAAGTATTACATGATGTCACTCATAAGTGAAATCTAATAAATAAAATAAACTGATGAACAAAATAGATCCAGAAACATAGAAGCATGGAACAGACTGACACATTTCAGAGGTAAGGCAAGGTGCAGAAGTGGGGTAGGGATTAACTGGGGAATTTCTATGCACATATGCATAGCCCATAGACACAGACAATAGTGTGGTGAAAACCTGGGAGGGCTCGGTGTGGTGTGGAGGGGGATCAGTATGGGAAAACAAAACAAAACAAAACAAAACAAAGGAGACATCTGTAATACTTTTAACAATAAAGATAAATAAATAAATAAAAATTTAACAGATAAACATAGCACATTAAAACAAATCTCTAAGCTTTCAGATGAAAGCAACTCATCATTTCCCGAAGGCATCCTTTCTATAAAATCAATGTAGAACTCGCAGGAGCTTTTAATTAAAGTCAGAAAATTTAATTTAAATAATGAGCATGCTATATTTCAATGCCTGAAAAGGCCCACACATCATAGTGTGACCTTCTCTTCCACTTCATCCCATTTCCTGAAGGGAAGAACTGAAATGCCAGCCTGATGAATACCTAGAAGTAAAGCTGAGGAGGCATGGACTGACATGTCTGATCCTGGGGATGCTGCTCACTCAGTCATCCTTACTTATGTCTCACTCCGTAGTTGAGAGAAATGAATGTGCATGGTCCATTACAGGTGGAAATTCTAAGCCTCTGAGATACAGAAGCCAGGGCCACTGGATGCCACTTGAAGTAACACAGAAGCAGATTAATTTACACAACAGTTTTCTACTCCCATCAGGGGACCGCATATTACATGAGCTCAGTGCTATAAAACTGAATATCCTGAAGCCTTTGGTGAAATGGTTTTGTGACAGACAATACAGTGAGTGAACAGAGAACACTTTCCTGACAAGAGCACCAGATGGCTCTCTGAAGTCACTTGCTTATACCCGGCCCCCCATTTCTACTCCTCTTCATATTCTCCTTTTTAAAAATATTATTTATTAAATTGATTGGGGTGACACTGGTCAACACTAACATATAGTTTCATGTGTGTATTTCTATATTACAAGATCTGTATATTCTCTTATCACTAGGTCCTCTTTAAAGGCCTTTCTTTAATCTAAAAAAAAAAAGTTTAGATTTTTGTCATCATAAAGCTATTACTCCCACAACTTATTTATTCCCATCTCAGTTATCAGTTCTACTAATAATGTTAACCCCCTGAAAGGCCTCTCACAGACCCAATATAAATTAGCTAATCTTGCAGCTAATTCTGAGCAATATGCTGGCAGCAGAGAATAGGAGGATGGTCCCAAGAATGCGTTTTAAGACAAATTCTCCTTGACCACACTCTCAACCACTCCTTGTAATTTATGTATTTTATTCTAACCCATGGGCACATTAGCAGAGGTTATGAAGAATTTTTAAATAAATTAAAATATATTTTAAGTATTTTTTAAATAAAACAATAAATATAACAACAACAAAAAGAGAATACAAGAAAAAAAGTTAGGTTCATCTAGAAACCACTTTTAAGATAAATGCAATGAGTACAGAGAACGTTATTATTAGAAAATAATAAAAGTTGTATTTCAAAAAATTAGATTCTTTCATTTTTAGTAATAGTTGAATTAAGATTATGTTTATGCTAAAACACATAAATATATTATTTCATACTTATAATATTTATAACCCATTTGTGTTATCTCTACACAAAATAAAATGCCTCAAAATATTATATTGGACTATGTTAAACATTCCACATTCAGTTTATTTAAAATTCATCCTATATTAACTGGGAAAAGGTGACTGTTTATCTCCAGTGTGTTAATTTAGATTTCTACCTCACCTAAGCATTTTGTATTTGTTAGCAGATTTAAGAAGTTCCTGGAGCTCCTTTCTTAGTGTCTCCTATTGTGTAAAGTTTGGTGGGCAATGAGGAAATACATAGTTTGGGGGTTTGTTTGTTTCCAAACAGATAGAGATGAGTTTGTTTGCTTTTCAATACCTGCCAAATTGTAGGAATTTAGCTCCTCCGAAGTCAAGTTATTTCTCACTCCCTTATGTGCCATATCACCGCGTCAACTTTCATCTCTAAAAGTAACCCAAAGGCCATGTCTCTTCTTTGCTTCTCATCCCATCTTTACTTATTCTTTCATCATGAAAACGTTAATAAAGTGTCTTATAGATTCTCCCTCCCCGAAACTGGTGGGCAGAGTTATCACATAACTGACATCTGCTGCAGGGACATCCTGGAGACACTCAACCACCAATCAGCATGTACCAAGTGCCCGGGGACCCTGGTCACTGCCACACACATTACCGTCTCCCAGTCTGGAGGCAGTCCAGCAGGTCTCTCCTTCTTCCCCTCCTCCTCTAATCCTGGTTTTCCTACCTCCTCCGTAATAAACCTCTCTCATTAGTGTGGAATAAACCCCCTCTTTAGACATGCCTTGGTCTCTAACTCCTGTTTCCTGTGCCTCGAAACTTACAGTGTTCGTTCTATGGGAGAAACAAATAAATGAAGTATGAGGAATGATGGAGTATAAGAAGAGCCTAAGCATGAGGTAATGGGACAGCATATTGGCACATCCCCTTCCCTGGCAGAAAGAGCCCAGAAGACTTTGGAGGAGATTAGATCTATGGAAAAAATTAGGTGATACCTCGGGAGTCAGATGATTAGAAGCAGTAGGGAGAAGAGAATTCCCATTTGGGCAAACAGAAAGGATAGCAGGATAACCATTTCAGGGGGGTACATGGAAAAGTAATAGTTTGATGCTGCTGGAATATATGGTCCAGGCATGGGATAAACTCAGATAGAGCCTATACCTGCTTTTATTTTCTTCAGAGCACTTGTCACTACCAGAATACATTACATATTTATCTGTTTATGGTCCCTCACTCTCTTTAGAATGTTACCTACACACAGACAGGGGTTTCCTCCCTTGTTCACTATCCCAGAGCTTTGCACACAGTGGACCCCCAAACGTTGATGGGAGAATGAGTCAATGAATATACTGTGTGCTAACACCTTACCATTTGAAGCCTCCCACACTCAGATTTCAATTTACTCTTCCAGTTTTAGTGCAACCTAAATTACAGCCAAGTTCTTCACCACTTATTTTTCCTGAAATTGTGGTTTCATCTCTACGGCATCACTATTTTATCGCCTTCATATAGAATATCTTTTGCTTAGACTCTATTTAAAATGCTAATTATCTGCAACATTATAAAATTTCAGGATAGTTAATCACCTACTTAGCATAGCTTTTAAGAACTTAAATTTTAGGTTTGTACTGCCAATTCCACCTTCTCTATTTCACTGTGTGTCCTTGGGCAAGTTACATAATCCCTCTGTACACGTTTCCTATTATGAGAAAGGCTATAGCTGGTTAAACTCACTACAACTCATTGTGAAGTATTAGTTGAAAAAGATCCTGTGAAACTATTAGTAGTACCTGATATATAATAAGTTTGGGCTTTCCTTGTATTAAATGCTATAAGTATGCTTGTCCATGACCCTTTTCATTGTACCCAATTCGAAGACAGTTATTAAGACTTTAAAATTTTTATATCTCCATTGTCTAATATGATGTTCTGAATATAGTTGGGATATTAACAAATGATTGTCAATTGTGTCAATTTTAGGGATAGGACTTCCTTTCCAGCAATAATTCCATTCAGTATATATGCAATAGTTTTAGAGATTCCAAATACACAAATAACTATTTCAAATAAAAAATATTAAATCTTAAGAAAGCAATAAATATATGAGGTGTTCTTTCTCTTGATTATTGAACTTTTTCACTTGCATATGGCACATTTTATTTCTTGGAACCTGTAAAGTTATTTCCACTTAATTATAAATAAAAGTATCTCAACATTATTTTTCTTTCAAAGTAATGCTCCAGTGGTAACATTTTCAATTCTCAATGACATAACTTGTAAATAATGTTACTTTGGTTTTAGAAATTCTGCTAACATCACAGCAGAGATGACATAGGTAGAGTGGCTGTGAATTTATTCAGTGTTGTCTAAACTGGTTATGAAAATAATCGTACACTCTTAGATGAGAAAGGATTTCATCGATTCTGTTAGCTTTTGTAAATAGTTCATATTTCACATACTACAAAATAAAAAGTTTATAGACGATATTTTATAGATTTTGATAATGACAGAACTGAAGCTACAAAACACTGAATCCATTCATTCATGCTTTCATTTTTACATTTATCCATCAAATATTACTTGAATTTCTTTAAGTATTGCTGGCAAAAGCAGAAAAAGAGTAATCCTATCTAATAAAGAGGGAATATGCAAATTGACCATCATGCCATAACAAATGGCTGTGTCCACAGCAGAGGCAAGGATCTCATAGTACAAGGTGGCTGCACTCACAGCAGAAGCTGAGTTCCTATAACGAGCTTTAACGAGCAATCATCAGGGACTTGAGGTGCATGGCGCTAGGCTGGAGTAGAGGACTTAAGGCTGTGCCCCCCACTTGGTGACAAGAGACCTCAGGCCACACCCTCCACCCTGGCGCCAGGCCAGGGGACCTCAGGCTGTGCTCCATACCCTGGCACTAGGCTGTGGGATCTGACTCTGTGCCCCCAACCTGGTGGGGCTTGATAGGGGTGGGGCTGACCAGGTCTGGATCTAGCCCAATGGAGGTAGGGCTGGCTCAGTCTGGGTCTCGTGTGATTTTGTAGAGCATGTGGGTGGAAAGAGACTTTACTCTGATTCCTGTAGCAGGCCCCAGACTCTGACAGGAGGAAGATTTTCATATACATTTTATTCATTTTCTTTCATCTCTGACACTTCTATTATAGAGAAAGGGCAAATATCAATATTAAAGTATTTCCTCTAATTAATTCCTTTTTAATGTGCACAAATTTCAAGCACTGGTCACTAGTGTGTGTGTGTGTGTGTGTGTGTGTGTGTGTGTATCCTATCTAATAAAAGAGTAATATGCAAATTGACCGGACTCCCACTACACCCACAAGCCACACCCACCAGCTGATCAGAGCGAACATGCAAGTTAACCCAACCAAGATTGCTACAGCCACAAAGAGAGCAAAAGAGAGGCTTCGGTTGCCCTTAGCGATGGAGGAAGCCAAGCTTTCTGCAAACTCTGGTGGGCCCAGGCCTCTGCTTGAGGCAACAACGTTTCAATGGCTGTGCAAGCAGAAGGCGTGGCTCCACTCCAGGCTACAAAGTTTCAATTGTAGGAGATGAATAAATCTCAGATACCAGGGCCTCCACTTGGGTTGCCAGGGGGCGTGGTCAGCCTGCAAATCACCACAGACTCCTCTCCCAGGCCACCCCATGCCCCAAGGAAACTCCCACCCTAATCCAGGACACCCTTCAGAGCAAATCAGCTGGCCCCCACCCATGTACCAGGCCTCTATCCTATCTAATAAAAGAGTAATATGCAAGTTAACTATCACTCCAATACAGAAGATAACTTCCCCCATGTGGTCAAAAGATCCTGCCCTATGTGGACATAAGATGGCTACCACAAGATGGCCAGCAGTGAAGGGCAGATGACAGGGACCAGGCCTGCAAGGGAGGGCAGTTGTGAGTGATCAGGCCAGCAGGGGAGGGCAGTTGGGAGGGACTGAGCCTGCAAGGGAGGGCAGTTGGGGAGATCAAGCCTGCAAGGGAGGGAAGTTAGGGGTGACCAGACTGGCAGAGGAGGGAAGTTAAGGGTGACTGGGCTTTCAGAAGGTCTGTTGGGGGGGACCCAGCCTGCAGGGGAGGGCAGTTAGGGGTGACCAGCCAGGACTCCTGGAGAGGGTAGTTAGAGGTAACCAGGCCCACAGGGGAGGGCAGTTAGGGGCAAACAGACTGGCAGGGGAGCAGTTACACATTAATTAGGCTGGCAGTGGAGTGGTGATGGGGTGATCAGGCTGGCAGGTAGAAGCAGTTAGGTGCTATCAGGAAGGCAGGAAGATAAGTAGTTAGGAGCCAGCAGTCCTGGATTGTGAGAGGCCTGATCCCGGCATTCAGGCATCCCCAAGGGGTCTCAAACTAGAGAGAGTGCAGGCTGGGCTGAGGGACACCCCCATACATGAATTTCATGCACTGGGCCACTAGTATATAATGAAGGACCACAAAAGAGGGAGAGGAGGAGGGAGAGGGGAAGGAGGAGGGAGAGGGAGAGAAAAAGAAGGGAAGGAAGGGAAATAGGTAAGGAAAGGAAAAGGAAGGAAAGGGAAGGAAAGGAAAGGAAAGGAAAGGAAAGGAAAGGAAAGGAAAGGAAAGGAAAGGAAAGGAAAGGAAAGGAAAGGAAAGGAAAGGAAAGGAAAGGAAAG